>SJYQ01003110.1:155282-176624 GCA_006410935.1 Redunca redunca
CACTAGGGCTCTTCGAAGAAATCCACTGGTATTTCCTTTTATAGTAAAATGACTGATTTCTAATGTATTTGTTTTTAATGCAAAGCTTCGTATATCAGGTTCATTTCAAATGAGATGCATCTGTCTTTGATTCTGCATACCACATTTTCAATAGTACATAATCCTACGTGATAAATGACCTCTTTATCTAAATATGAATCCCCAAGTATCATGTTTCTAAAATTTGATGTTAAGATCACGAGCCTTTACCAAGGTTGTATGAGGTTAATTAAACATAATTCATAATAAAAGAAGACTTTCTTTCCTCAAGATGTAGCTTATTAAAAGCTTAAGTCTCATAGACTAAATCTCAGAATCATTTTGGTTGGTGGCAGGGGTGGGAAAAAGGTGAAGAATGCAGTTGCAAATGAACCAAAATTTCCAGAAACTTCCAAAACTTTTGTCTGAGATGCTAATGCCTACAGGGCTCTAATAATTATTTAAAAAGTTAACTCTTGGTCTTAATTTCTTAATACCTCTATTAAAGTATTTGACAGATAATACGAGGAGTCCTTTATAACTGATCACACTAGTTAGAATGACTCAAAGATTACACCACCGGGGTAGCAGGCAGGCACACACACTACCGGAGGCCATCATAAAGTACATTGTTCTGTCACCTCTAGCATGATGGGGAAAGACCAGAGGGCTTCTCTTCCGTCTACCTAGAGAGTATTTCAAAATGGGAATGGCATGGGAATTTGTACAGCAGCAGCGTAACTCAAGTGAGTCCCACAGTGAGAAGCAATATTGTTTTTTTAAATGTTCTTTTTCTCCCCAGATCAACCGGCCTTACATCAAGGAAGGATCTAAAGAAATGAAAGGATGTTTATGAAAGTGTGTGCACGCATACAAAGCCATCTGCACGTACGCACACGCCTTTCTCTCTGGGAAGTGTGTTAGGTGTGGTGGGAGGTTGGTGTAGAAATGAGAGGGGTCATGGTGTGTGTAGCTACTGCACCTTCAGTCTTAGGCACACAGAACTCCTTTCATGCCGGGAGTCAGAAACCGACATGTACTCAGCAATGGCCAAAGCTCTGACTCACTGCTGACTAATCCCTGGCGGAGATAAGACTGTGACTTTTAGATGGACAAATACAGGATATTTTAGATTACAATAAATGTGTTATTGATCTTCTGGGTCCACCAAAGGATGGAATAGTTAGGGAGCTGCTTCTAGCAATGATACACCTAATTTCTAGAAAGTTGGTAATCCCAGAGACTATTTTCTTTGCTTCCAGCAATGATACACCTAATTTGTAGAAAGTTGGTAATCCCAGAGACTATTTTCTTTTTCATCTTTACATGAAACTATTTTATCACAGGGACCCACAAAAAAGAAATCACTGGCTTCTTGCTTTAGAGTTTCTGCTACCCAATGTTATCCCTAGATCATCAGATTTGAAATATAAATGATCTGATCTCCATGCCTTAATAGAAAATCTAAAAGTCATTTCTATAGCATTTATGTCTTGAATTCAAGTGTAAAAAAGTGAAAAAAATCATTTCATTTCAGTAGTGACCACTGACACAACCTTATACAGATGTGTATTTGAATAATTTGTTTTAAAGCTCTCTTACAATTTAGGTTTTTAATTGTCAGTCAACAAAACCCATAAATAGCCTTCCAGCCCAAGGCACAAAGCACCCCATAGTATTAGCCCCTGAGGTGGCCAAGGTCTTCATTCCATCCAAGCACAGCTGATGGACTTTACTCATTTTTCCTTAAACTCTATAAACGTTATTGAAAAGAAAAAATTCTGCGTGATTTGAGACGTTTACCCGACGTCCTCCACTGACTCGGACATTCCTATTGTCAGTGTTTACGAGGGGCACGTCTTCGGGGGTACCTCTCTGCGCTTTTTACTTGACACTGGCTTCTCGGAGGGTCACGGTTTAACAGGGCGTGTTCATTTATCATAGGGGCTGTCACCGGCTACCATCAGGAGTCTACCCTCCCCGTGACCTGTACCCAGGCCAAGCTCCTTTTCATGTGACATCACAGTTAATGAAGGTTGGTCAGTGAGAAATCTCCTGCCAGCTGAGGAGTTACCTTTCTTCCCCTGAAATGCTCTCCCACACTGATGTCCTTTCATCGAGTGAGCCCACACACTACCTCCCCAGAGTTGTCTAACGAGAAGTCACTTCCATTTACCATTCGATGTCATGGGAGTTATCTGAGAGGCCTGGAGCAAGGGTCAAGATCTGGTGGACGGGGCACGAGACACAGCTCGCAAAGCACTCAGAGAAGACGGTAGGCTTTCCTCTGCTTGCACAGAAGGAGAGGAATAGAACCAGCACTCTTAACACCCTGAACATGCAGAGAGGAAGGTTTAGGGGGAGGGCTCAGCACAGCTGTTGCTCTACCAGCAGCTGGAAACGCATGTAAAGCAGACAGCCTGGCAGCCTCTGCTCTTACCCAATGTCGCTGTTCAGAGACTGTGGGAAAACTGGCGATGACACCTCTCACAAAAGGTGCTTATAATCACCAGTCATATTATGCTATCATTCATGTCGATTTACAAGTTATTTCAGGTTATAAACCCCTGAAAAACAGACTTCTCAGCAGAGGTCCAATTTCTTTTTTTTTTTTGGATGTATTAATTCTTAATTGGAGGATAACTGCTTTACCATATTGAGGTAGTCTCTGCCATTCATCAACAAGAATCAGCCATAGGTATACATATGTCCTCTGCCTTTGAGCCTCCCTCCCCTCCCATCCCACCCATATAGGTTGTCACAGAGCACCTGCCTGAACTGTCATACAGCATGTTCCCATCGGCTGTTGTGGCATATGGTGCGTATGTTTCCATGCTACTCTCTCCATTCATCCCGCCCTCTCCTTCCCCTCTGTGTCCACAAGTCTGTTCTGTCTGCATCTACACTGCTGCCCTGCAAACGGGTTCATCAGCACCATCTTTCTAGATTCTAGATGGTATTTGTTTTTCTCTGACTTACTCTACTCTGTACAATACACTCTAGGTTTATCCACCTGATTCAAACTGACTCAATGTATTCTTCTTTATGGTGAGTAATATTCCATTATATATGGACCATAATTCAATAAACATTCATGTAATGTACAAATACTTGGCTTACTGGAAACAACCAAGATGTTGTTGTTCATCTTTCATCAACTGGTGGATCCTGGAGCACAGGGAGCAAGTTGCATCATTAGGCATAGTTATCATTTTAATAAAAGGCCCTAATATTAGCCTTCTAACCTCTGAATGGTTTAGGATTACAAGTTTCAGTTTAGCTAAAGGTATCCTCCATATTACTCTTTTTAAACAAACAATTACGAGTCTGGGAGCACAGGACAGTATGTACACAACCCACAATGTAAGATCTAGACTCTTCCCTATTCCATGTGGCATTAAGACTATGCTTTGGTCTACCACCAAACGTTTTACCAAATACTCTTTGTGCATTACTGTCTGGTGCCAAAGTTCTGGGCATCTATGGAGGCAACGGCAGCAGGGCCTCTGAATTCAAGGGCATATTATTTACATGGATCCTTCTGGGTTCCTTTAGAAAGGAAAGCATCACAGAGAAGATCTGGGAAATATTTTACTGATTCATTACAGGAGTTTGCCACAGAATGGCTCAAGTTTAAGGACGGGAATTAGAACTTTAAATTTTAGTTGAGTTATTGTGTATAAGCTGTTATGTAACACTATAATCCTCAGGTTCATACACAGGTCTTTCTGGAAAAAACAGAACATATCATGGAATGCTGCTGCTGCTGCTTAGTCGCTCAGTCGTGTCTGACTCTTTGCAACCCCATGGACTCAGCCTGCCAGGCTCCTCTGTCCATGGGGATTCTCCAGGCCAGAATACTGGAGTGGGTTGTCATGCCCTCCTTCAGGGGATCTTCTCGACCCAGGGATTGATCCCAGGTATCCCGCATTGCAGGCGGATTCTTTACCAGCTGAGCCACGGGGGAAGCCTAAGAATCTGGAGTGGGTAGCCTATCCCTTCTCAAGGGGAACTTCCAAATCCAGGAATTGAACCAGGGTCTCCCACATGGCAGGTGGATTCTTTACCAGCTGAGCTACCAGGGAAGCCCAAGAATGCTACTAACTATAAAAAATATGTATCATGCTGAAGTTTTAATTTCAAATCCAAAATGATGCCTTAAAATTTTTGTATCACACGGACTTCCCTGGTGGTCCAGTGGCTAAGACTCTGTGTCCCCAGTGCAGGGGGCCTGGGTTTGATCCCTGGTCAGGGAACTAGATCTCACATACCACAACTAAGAATGTGAGTGCGATCACTAATAGAGCCCATGTGCTACAACAAAGACCCAGTGAATCTCAACTAAGACCTGGTGCAGCCAAATAATTTTTTTTTAATTACATCATAAAATGAAGAAAGGATGGCAGGCAGGCAAGTGTATACTTTAAACTCTAGCTGAAAAAGCAGAAAATACTGTTATCCCTAACTCAAAGTTTGACATACCACCACTTGTTTTTCATATAAAAACAGGGGAGAAGTAAAATGAGATTGGAAGGCTGAATGTGATAAAATCCTGATGTTAATTTCCAGATTATTCCGATGTTATTTCTCAAGTCTAAACTACACAAAACCATATTTTTTCTGGAGTTCTTTGGACTGTCTATAAAGGAGGTGTTTTATAAATTCACTCACTAAGAGAAAAGTTGAGAGATCTCCGTCTTTGTTACCAATAACATATACAAACCCTCTGACCCTTGAGATTTAAATGGCCAAGAGTGTGCAATAAAGTTATCCATCATAGGGGAATGGAGGTTTTGAAAGCTGTTAGCATACTTTCTAAGGCTCATTAAACACTGTCCTTGACTATTGTGTTTGTTGTCAAAATCAGTTTCCTTCTAAATTAAACAATTTGGAATACAATTGCTTTTCATTACACATATTTTGGAGATTAATCCTGTGTAGACAATGTGATGGGTGCATTGACTGAACAGTTCTTTTCAATTCTGCTTTGCTTTAATTTTCATGTTTCTTACGACTCATAGTAAGTATGGGTAATAGCTGGCCTTCCTAAGGTTTTACAAACTTCAAAAAAATTCTTTATCTCAGATGGAATTAATGTTATACAAGTTTTGCTGATAGCCAAGTTTCTGGAAGGAAAAGGAACCAATTAAAAGCAGTATGCTGCCACTGGAAGTATCCCGATTTTAAAAGAAATAATTGACTGAAGGCTTTTCACTCCGATATGTGATATTAGAGTCTTCCTTACAAATATCCATGAAAGATTTTAAAGTTATTTGCATCCAAAACCTGAAGAAAATTGGTTTTCATTCTTGAGGCATTTTTACTCATACAATTGCACTAGTTGGTATACAATCTGCATCTTTACCATCATCCAAGATATCACACACCTGATGGGAAAAAAAATAAAACCAAACACCAATTTCTACTATCAGTTGGCCATTGACCTAACAGGCTTTAAGTGCATATGCGTTGGTGCTCAGTGTGTCCAACTCTTTGCAACCTCATGAACTGTAGCCCCACCAGGCTCCTCTGTCCATGGAATTTTCCAGGCAAGAATACTGGAGTGGGTTTCCATGCTCTCCTCCAGGGGATCTTCCCAACCCAGGGACTGAACCCTCATCTCTTGCATCTCCTGCATTGGCAGGTGGATTCTTTGCCATTGTGCCAACAGGCTCTACAATAACTTATGAATCAGCTCATTCTGAAGGACAAGACCAAAACCAAGAAGCAGAAGTTACATGAAACCAAAGGAAGAATTCTGAAGAGAGGGAGTAAGGTCCCCAAAACCGGAGCTGTCCCCACAGAGTGAAACTACCAGCCGGACATGAAACTGATGCAGCAGGTTAAAGGGTCAGACTCCCATCCACGATTCCAGGAAGCTGGCGATGCATTACCCTCATTCATGTCCTCTTCTCATCCGTTTTACAGTCAGCCAACCCTGTTTTTTCCCCTTCTTCTATCCCCAGACACCCCCTTCCTCTCACCCCAGCGTCTTGAGGCTCTCTCCGCTCTACAACCTCAGTGTTTATTCTTCGATTGAATATTTCTAACATATTCTACTTGCATTCCAGTGCCCTATGATGAAAAGGCATCTCTTTTGGTTTTAGGTCGAGAAGGTCTTCTACATCTCCACAGAACTGAACATTCAAAAAACTAAGATCGTGGCATCTGGTCCCAACACTTCATGGCAAATAGATGCAGAAACAATAGAAACAGTGGCAGACTTTATAATTTTCCTGGGCTCCAAAATCACTGTGGACGGTGACTGCCGCCACGAAATTAAAAGATGCTTGCTCCTTGGAAGAAAAGCTATGGCAAACCTAGCATATTAAAAAGCAGAGACATTGCTTTGTCAACAAAGTTCTGTATAGTCAAAGTTACAGTTTTTCCAGCAGTCATGTATGGATATGAGATCTGAACCATAAAGAAGGCTGAGCACTGAAGAATTGATGCTTTCAAACTGGTGTTGGAGAAGACTCTTGAGAGTCCCTTGGACAACAAGGAGATCAAACCAGTCAATCCTAAAGGAAATCAACCCTGAATATTAACTGGAAGGACTGATGCTGAAGCTGAAGCTCCAATACTTTGGCCACTTGATGCGAAGAGCCAACTTATTAGAACAGACCCTGATGCTGGGAAAGATTGAAGGCAGGAGGAGAAGGGGATGACAGAGGACGAGATGGTTGGATGGGATCACCAAATCAATGGACATGAGTTTGAGCAAGCTCTGGGAGATAGTGAAGGACAGGGAAGCCTAGGGTGCTGCAGTCCACGGGGTTGCAAAGAGTCAGACACGACTGAGTGAACAACAGCAACATACCCTAAGAGAAGGATACAATAAAAAATAAGACAAACAAGATCACTTCTTTAAAGGGTTTATAACTTAGGATGCATAACAGATAATATAATTTTGTACTTATAGTTTTTTTTACAAATGGACTTAGTGGGTGATTAATGGGAAGTGTACCAGAGTCAGGGGAGGGCATCGAGTCCTGGGAGTGAAGGACTCTCTCAGAAGAACGATGTTGAAGCGAAGACCAGAGAAATTAGTGCGTATTTGCTGAAGGAAACACCACGGTCTCTTTCGCTCTCTCCTCCAAATCTGCAAACCCTCTGAAACTCATCTTTACTTTGCATACAATTGTTTTCTTTTATCAACTGCTCTTAATTCGCTTGCTTCTAAAGCTCTGCTTTCCTTGACCTCTTTGCTGAGAAGAGAGAAACTATTGTCTCTTTCCAATGCCCTGGTTTAGGCTTTTTTTTTTCAAGTCTGGGGTCTACTTGACTTCATTTGCTATTGTGGAAAAAAGCACAAGTGAACATTCACTGGAAGATATGGCTAGGTCACAATGTGCTTTTAAAAATCATGGAAGAGACATGGGATGGGTGCTAAACAAGGGGAATAAAAGAAAATGATTGGATATGACCAGTTTGTTGCTGTTCAGCTGCTCAGTCGTGTCTGACTGTGACTGCACAGCCTGCAGCACGCCAGGCTTCCCTGTCCTTCACTATCTCCAGGAGTCTGCTCAGATTCACATCCATTGAATCAGTGATGCCATCCAACCATCTAATCCTCTGCCACCTGCTTCTCCTCCTGGATCAGTTTGGCCAGGACTTAACTCATCCCTCCTCATTTCTTTTCCTAGCCTACACCATGGATGATCCAGAGCCATGGGGAAATGGTTTTCAACACAAATGTTCTCATCCAAGATGGTGAAAACAATGGCAGCAATCACAGCACCACCTCTATGTTTAGACTGCAATGCACCTACAAATTAAGGTTCCCAATCAACTGTCTTCTGTGCTCTTTGGGAAGCCTGACCAGCTAAGATTCACAGCTGTGAAGATGAAGCAGAAATCAGCCGTTCTTCTTGAAGAGCTTTCAGCCCTGAGTGGCCCCTTAGGACATGAGTCATTGAGAAATGGATTAGGTGGACACCACCACGTGTTCAAGATTATCTAAGTCAACAAACAGAGATCATCTCAAAGCTAGGTGCCCTTTGGTTTTAAAGGACACGTTTTTGAGCACAGAGAGCCACGAATTCTTCAGTAACATAAGTGAGTCATTTCAGTAAAATTCAGTTCACATCACAAAATGACACACTTACTCAAGGGTCAACACATAGCACAATAAATACAACCATGTTCCCATCTTGAAATAAAATATAATGGGTTAGTCGATGATAATCGCTTGAGCAGATTTTAAGTGAGTATATTAAAAATGCTCTAAAATAAGAGTCCTCCATGCATGCCAAATTCACACTGGAGGATGAACATGGACCTCAGATGATGACTGGCGGTGAAACAGACATCAGGAGAATTAAATTCAATATGGTCCGTGCTTTCCCTTGTGAAACTAGAGCAGAAGAGATGGTGTTCCAAGACACTACCAGAAAACACGTTTCTTTAAAGAAATTTTCCCTCCTAAGTTTGGACTTACTCTTCCAAAATGGTGAGTGAATTACTCCAGCTAAGCGATCCCATGCCATCTGCTTGCCATAAAGCACACTAAAAATCAACAACTCTGTTTCTACTCTTTAGAATTTTACTACTCCTCTCTACATGGATATAGAACCACTACATTTAATATCCAGACCAAAAGGACTAAAGTAGAAATTCTTGAAAATTAGCTTGCATAGGAGTTTCCTGTATTTCAAAGTGGCTTTGTGTGGCAAATGCTGGACTTAATGTATTTTTCACTTACCAGCTTTGAGAACAGGAAATGGGGTAAGGAAGTGAATGGTAGAACCACCTCTAATCTATACCCCAACAATATGTGTCAAATATTCCTTCACTGCAAAAAGTTGTAGGTACACAAATTCCATTCTAGGGTGATACAATTGCTCAATTCCCATACTCCCCCCCCGCACCCCCACTTCTCTAGTTCTAGCAGAATTCCCTGTGGAGAAGATTTTAAAGCTATAAAACTTTCCAAATAACAAAAGAGAACAAAAATCTGATCCAGCCAGAGACCGTAAGTGGAAAAGAGTTGGAGTTTTCCAGAAAGAAAACAATACCATTAATCACAGATGAAATGCTGTTACGCTAGTTTACATTGCCTTTTAAGATGGTTTGCAATCCCCTCCAATATATGGCTGCCTCTCTGTCTGTTTACATATATTTTCAGTTTCTCTAATGCCAACTTAGAAAAAGAAAATCATCATAAAAATCCAACCGTATATAGGTCCCTCTCCTTACAACTTTCATCCAAGCCATGCAGTCTTTTGATCACACTTTCTACCGTCTCCTTGGAACAAGAGATAAAACTCCTCTCTAGGTGGCAGAACGGGATTCTTTTTTTTTTTTTCCCCTCAGATTCGAGTAAACATGCTCATATTCTGGTATCAAATATATCCCTCTCAGTGTGGAGAAAGGGAATTCTCCTACACTACTTGGTGGGAAAGTGAGTTGGTGCAGCCACTAAGGAAAAAAGTGTTGGGGTTCCTCAGAAACTAAAAATAGAGTTGCCATGTGATCCAACAATCCCACTCCTGGGCACATATTCAGAGAAAACTATAATTTGAAAAGATATGTGCCTCTGTGTTCACTGCAGCCCTGTGGTGGCTCAGACAGTAAAGAATCTGCCTGCCATGCAAGAGACCTGGGTTTGATCCCTCGGTCAGGAAGATGCCCCAAAGAAGGGAATGGCTAGCCACTCCAGTGTTCTTGCCTGCAGAATTCCACGGACAGAGGAGCCTGGCGGGCTACAGTCCCTGGAGTCGCAAAGAGTCAGACATGACTGAGCAACTAACACTTTCACTTTATTATTATTATACATGCACCCTTATATCCACAGCGGCACTATCTACAATAGTCAAGACACAGAAATAATCTAAATGCGCATCAACAGATGAATGGAAAAAGAAGATGTGGTACATATACACAATGGAATACTACTCAGCATTAAAAAAAAGCCATTTGCAGCAACATGGATGGAACTAGAGATTATCACACTAAGTCAGGAAGAGAAATATTACTTATATGTGGAATCTAAAATATGCCACAAATGAACTTATCTAAAAAACAGAAACTGACTTACAAACATAGAGAACAGATTTGTGGCTGCCAAGGGGAGCGAGTGGGTTGGAGGAAGAAAAGGATGGGAGTTTGCAGTTAGCAGAAGCAAACTATTATATACATAGGATAGATAAACGATAAGGTCCTACTGTATAGCACAGGGAACTATATTCAATATCCTGGGATAAGCCATAATGGAAAAGAATATGAAAAAGAATGTACACATATGTATAACTGAATCATTTTGCTCTACAGCAGAAATACAACATTGCAAATCAAGTATACTTTAATTAAAAAAAAAACAAACAGTATCCCTAAGTAAAGATCAAAAAGAAGTAAAATGTGCTTTTCTTTTCCTTGCCTTCTTGCAGGTCTGAATGTCTGAAAGAAATGATCTAAGGAAGAGACTCAGGCCTTAAACAAACACTACCATTTTGCTAACCCACAAGGACTGTTAATCAAACAGGGCCCGCAGAGCCTGCGGTCATGCCCATCCCAGACTGATGGGCGCTCGCTCTAGCACAATGCCCTTGGACAGTTGTCTTTTTCTCATGGGCCATAACAATTTTTTTTACTCTTAATGCTGAACACCAAAAATACTGGAGTGGGTAGCCATTTCCTTCTCCAGGGGATCCTCCCGACTCAGGGATAAACCCAGGTCTCCTGCATTGCAGGTGGATTCTTTACCAGGTGAGCCACAAAGGAAGCCCCATAACAGCTTTTTAATCTTAACGCAGAACACCAAGAATATCAGAGTGGGTAGCCATTTCCTTCTCCAAAGGATATTCCCAACCCAGGGGTAGAATCCAGGTGTCCTGCATTGCTGGTGGATTCTTTACTGACGGAGCCACAGGGAAGCCTAATATAATAACTTTTTATTCTAAACACTGAAAACCAAACTCCTTGATTTTCCTTAATTCCTAGACTCCATCATTCAAGATCTTTCAGATAATTGCTGGTGGTGCGAGTACTGATTTCAAAATCAGACAGATTTAGGTTTCCTGGCCTGGACACTCCATCAGAATGTAACATCCGTGGGTTCCATTCGGAAAACAAAGTTAAAAGTATGCAAATGGATGGTCGTTTCTGAAGGGGTTCAGGCGACATGTGGCCCCCAAAGACAGAGTTCTCCCCAGCCCCAGCTCATGAAGCATCAGGGTCCTCCCCTTGACTCCAGCTTCATTAAGAAAGAGCTCCAGGTCTTTGTGGTTTCTAGGATCTAAAATGCAAAAAGCAGCAGATATTTCCAGAAACAACCCGGCAGAGGGCAGCCAGGCCTGTCCGGGGACCAACCTGATGCGAAGGAATCAAAGCACCCGCCGGCCTCAGCCGTCTCCCTCTGCAGGCTCAGGTCATTTAGAGCCCCATGTGGGAGAGGAGTTTGGGAGCCTATGGAGAGTCATGTTCTTAATGGCTTTGGAGATCCTTCTCCGACTTGAATTTTTTGGAAGGGCCTTGAATAATCCATGATAAGAAAACCCAGATGATGGAAATTCTGTCTTAATGGAGACTGCTGCACGCAGCAGTGGAACCTCCCAGGGCTACCACAGGCCACAGTCGCAGTGGAGTCTCACATTCTTTGGAGCTGGCAAAGCTCCAAGGAGAGAATGGTTTGGAAGGAGGAGAAAGACTAGCACAGTCTCAGCCATGCTCTTTCCTTTCTCCTCTTTAGGCTGTAAGGTATGCTAAGAGGAGGGGGGTTTGGGGTCTGATAGAACCAGATTGAAATGATTCCAATTCAGGGAAATTACTTAATTTCGCTAAGTCATGCTTGACTCTTTGTGACCCCATGGACTGTAGCCTGCCAGGCTTCTCAGTCCATGGGATTCTCCAGGCAAGAATACTGGAGTGCGTTGCCATTTCCTTTTTCAGGGGATCTTCCCGACCGCAGGGAGCAAACCCATGTCTCCTGCAGCCCCTGCACTGGCAGGTGGGTTCTTTACCACCGAGTCACCAGGGAGGCCCAGCTTTACTTAAGTATTAATTCTTAGGCATTCTGTGATCTTAGGAAAAGTACTTAATTTACCTAAGCCTCAGTTTTCTCATTGGAAATGGCAAGCCACTCCAGTATTCTTGCCTGGAAAATCTCATGGACAGAAGAGCCTGGTGGGCTACAGTCCACGGAGGAGCAAAGAGCTGGATATGACTTAGCAACTAAATGATAACAACAGTTTCTCATATGTAAGAGTACTGTGCCTACCTCTCAGGGCTGAGCAATATAATAAGTATGGGCCAAAGTGCCTGACAATCCATAAGGGTAAGTTGCTTCCCTGCCCTCTCCCCTGACACAGAGCCACACCATGTCCCCCAGAAGATGACGGTCAGAGAGCCTCTGATGTAAGCCCCAGAAAGCTGCAGAGATGCCTATACTCACAACCTGAAGGGCAGCTGTCCCCTGGCCCCTGCCGGTGCCATGGTGTTCATGAGAGGCTGGAGCCATGGTAATCACGGCCTATGTCCCCTAATCAAGAGAGTTATAAATAGGAAGCTCTTCCACTGGACCAGTTGTCTTTAGCTAATGGGTTAAGAAGGGCCAAGGCATTATTCACTATTATTTTCTTGGCCAAACAACAGCAAAAATCCAGACTGACTCTAAAGGTTCAATCCCTGGGTTGGGAAGATCCGCTGGAGGAGGGCATGGCAACCCACTCCAGTATTCTTGCCCAGAAAATCCCACAGACAGAGGAACCTGGCGGGCTACAGTCCATGGGGTCACAAAGAGTTGGAGACAACTGAAGCGACTTAGTATACTGAAAGGAAGGGCTAAGCACTAAACAGCACTTTCCCCCCCTTCATTGATACAATTTTATCAACTCCAGGCACATAACTAATCTTTCATATCTAAAGCTAACAATCCAAGTTATCATTTCAGGTTCTATATACCTTAAGTTAATGAACTAGATTTATGAAAGATATAAAAATATTTCACTGGCTTAGGAAGATGTGGACAAGAGACCTCACTGTAAGGAGGGATATAGGATATACTCAAGATTTTTCCAACCTACAAAGGTTTCCAAATTTACACTGTTTAAAACCTTCTTGCTCAATCTACATTTTCATTCATCAGTTGCCTGAAGTAGAGCAGCAGCTTCTTGTCCTTTGTCTCCTTGAAGATCGCGCCCACAGCCTCAGCACCAACTTCCATCAAAAGAGAATCAAATTCCCCACCCCTCTGACCTAGGACGGCTCTGACCATCCCAGTATGGCAGGAATGGCGTTGTAGGGGTTCCAAGGCTTTGTCACCAGTTCAGATGGCTCCCGCCCCCAGGAAGGAGGCCAGGCTAGATGACTGGGTGGCAAAGGCAGCGTGCAGGAGGGAGGCCCCATGACAGCCAGTGCCTTGGGGCCAGCTGCAAAGCCAGGGGACCATGACTGCGTGAATGACCCAGCTGAGCCGCACCCAGATTTCTAACCCATGCACTCATGAGACATAACGGATTCTTGTTGTAGCCCACTGTAATGTTTGGGGGCAGCCTGCTATGTGGCAAGACATGACAGATACAAATGCTATCATGACTCAGGTCCGAGAAGCAGTGATTCACCCACGGGGAAGGGATATGCTTTCTGTATCCGAAAGTGTCCAGAGCTCACACAACACTGGGTCGTAAATGCCCTATAGGTGCCCCGAGATGCCCTCGGGGAGGAGCAGTGGCTTACCCTCTTAGAGTTTCACAAAAAGGGTCCCTGCAGCCATGGTTCTGCCTGGCGTGAGGCCAGCTCTGTCTGCAACAGGGCAGTGACTTCACTCACCCCTGGGAACAGGCCCCTGGCAAGTCCCAGTCAGCAAAGCATATTGCTCCAGCACGGAACCATTCATTCAGCCACCCAAACAGGGATGCTGGTCCCAGCAGAGGACCTCAGACAGAGGCTCGGTCAGACACACAAAGCATTGCCAGGGTTCTCCAGTCTCGTGCAGGGTTCCTTAGAGGGAAGCAAGGCTGGACCACGGCGTGTGGGTGGAGGTCAGGTCAATAGCATGGCATCTTTCCAAGGACTCTGCAGGCATGCACCCACATTTCTGTGGAGGACAGGCTGAGTGTCCCATGGTGTGAGTCAGAGAAGGAGGACTATGGTAATCTCATTGTCTAGACCAGCAATTCAGTCCTAGCTCCTAACTCACATATGATGCTCTGCAAAACAGACCTGCTCACCCCAAGCACTTTATCCCAGAATTCCTCTGCTAACATGGACTCTTCCTCATAGATACAGTTTCCTCACCTTGTGTTAAGTATCTAGTTGTGTCCGACTCGAGAGTCCACTATGGACAGTAGCCTGCCAGGCTCCTCCGTCCACGGGATTCTCCGGGCAAGAATACTGGAGTGGGTTGCTCTTTCGTCCTCCAGGGGATCTTCCCCACCTAGGGATCGAACCTGCATCTATCTCTTGTATCTCCTGCATTGACAGGTGGATTCTTTACCACTGCGCCACCTGGGAAGCCCTGCTAGATGCCTAGTAATGATTTAATTTAGTGCCTTTTCCAGATTGGCCCTGGGGCAGGTACCTCTCACCTGTCACCTGACCCCTGGCCTCTCACCTGACCCCTAGGGCAGAGAGTTTTTAAATTTTTAATTGGAGGAAAATTGCTTTACAATGTTGTGTTGGTTTCTGCCGTACAACAATGCAAATCTGTCACAATTTTATATATATATCTACTCCCTCTTGAGCTTTCCTCCCCTCCCACCCCTCTAGGTCATCACTGAGCACCAGGCTGGGCTCCCTGTGCTCTATAGCAGCTTCCCGCAAGCTAGCTATTTCACACATGGGAGTGTATATATATCATCGCTACTCTCTCATTTCGTCCCACTCTCTTCTTCCCCCTCTGCGTCCACAAGTCTGCTCTCTACATCTATGTCTCCATTCCTTCCCTGCAAATAGGTTCATTAATACCATTTTTCTAGATTCCACAATCACATGTTAATATCGGCTATATTCACAGTTGCAGTGAGGTGGATGAACCTACAGCCTGTTATACAGAGTCAAGTTGATCAGAAAAGACAGACTTTCAAAGCATGGTCTCTACCTCAGGCCTCAGCACCGCCAGGGATCTAGTTGGAAGTGCAGATAGTGGGCCCCACCCCGACCTACTGAATCAGGGCCCAGCACTGCCCTTCAAGCTCTCCAGGTGACTTGAATCATGATAATACGATGCCCTTAACCTCGCCGCCCACTGGAATCACCTGGGAGCTTTGACATGACTGATGCCTGGGTCCCACTCAAAAACTCGTGGTCGATCGGGTTGGTGAGAAGCGCAGCCACGACGAGAGGATTCTAAAAATAAAGCTCTTCATGTGATTCTAATGTTGAGTCAAGGCTGGGGACCCTAGAGAAAAGGGTTTCACAAAACTCTGCTGGAAGCCTAATTACTGATCAAGGCCTGCCAAAGGAGGCCTTGAGTTCAAGTGGTTTCATATCTGCATATAATGGAAGCCAAGGCTTTTCATTTGTACAAGGTTCACTTCAGGCCTCTTTTTCGCCAAAGAACCTGATCACTGTTACACTTTGTTTGTGTTGACCATATGGGTGGGTCTGTGGTTTGAAAGGAAACACATTCACACTGGTCAAATAGAAGGACAGACAGCCTGGCTAAGAAAAGGACCTGTAAGCAGCGGTGGGAACCTGTGAGAAGGCAAAAGCGTTTGCCAAGATCTGCAATAATGAAGCGAGAAAGCAAGCGTCTGGCGTTTCAAGCCGGTAGGACTCCCACAGGTGTGTTACCATCTGCAGGACAGGATGATGGGCCGAGGACGTGCCCTTGACAACGGCTTACAGAGCGCGATGCCCACCGTCCCAGCTTTTCACACCAAGTGACTTTGTTTCAGAAGCAAAGGCCTTGTAAAACTTTTATTTGTGGTCAAAAGCTATTTATTTAATGCCTTTTTATTGTATTGAATAGTATTTTTCACCAGACCCTTATTTACTTTCTAAGACCGAGGGTCTGGTGAACCCCGGTATTCATGTTTGCTCTGATGACAGCTCTAAGCTAAATCTAAGAGTTTGGGCAGGGGAGTAAGTCTTGAAGTAGGTCACAGGTGGCCCAACAGAAGACAGGGCTCAAGAACAGCATGGGACCAGAGGCTGCTGGCAGGCCCGGGTCACGTCCCTTGGTCACACAGGTCAAGGTCATCACTAAGATGTTGGTGAAGAAGAGTGAGACTCTGACATCAAAGCTAAGAACGCTTTACTAAAATCAGTATTTCTCCATTTCTAATGTGCAAAACCACACCTGGGAACCTTATTAATATGCAGGCTCTGATTCTCTAGGTTCCTAGGGGATGCTGGGCCGTGGACCACACTCTAAGAAGCATGTTGTGGGCATGTGCAGAGGATGGAGGTGGGATGGGAGCTGCGGAAGGGAGGCACCAGCTTGAGGCTGGATCAGGGCATTCCCGATTTTTTCAGAACAGGCTGATCCTGCCAGGAACCCAGTGTGCGTCAATGGTTGAGGAGGACCTATTCTAAGGAAGGAGGAAGCTAGGCAACTAGCATCGAGGCTCCTTTAAAACAGAGGCTTGATTCTGAGCGTGTCTTTGTCATTCAGATCTGCAACAGGGCGCAGCACCCAGTGACTCAGGTTTGAGTCTATCCAAGAACAAGTAAGTTAAAGCAATAAATAGTTGTGGCTTACAGTACAGTAAAAATGGTATAGAGCACTGTGGGGTAAAGACAAAGGAGGGCTTGGCCTCTCACTCATAGAGGCTGGGACAGAAGGGCTGCTCGGACGCCCCCCACCCAGCCTTGCTGGCCCAGAGGCCTCAGGGAAGCATTGTGACCCAACCGGTGAGCTCACAGGACACAGGCATCTCAGAGCTGAACATCCCAATTCATTTCCAAGATCTTAGCTACTCACAACAGAAGACAAATATTGTCTATTGAGAAACAGCTTCTTCAAGGAATCCACTGTTAACTGAGCTCCACGAACAGGCAGGGGTACTGATGACCTGGAATAAATTCATAGCTGGCCAGAGAGATTTTTTCTTTGAAATGATAGTGTGGCTACATGATTCATTCCTTTATTCCAACATTTACTAAGCACATCCATGCCAGGCATGAAACTAGGCACCAGGGATCTAAGGAGAGCATGGGCTCTCCAAAGAGCGAGGGCAGACACACGAACAGAATACTAACCGTGCGAGACGAGAACAGGAGGAGGGGCTTACACAGGGGCTGTAAGAGACTACGTAAACGGGAAGAAAAAGATCTTCAGTCTGGGGCTACAAGAAGGAGCTCACTGGGCCAGGAATTTCTCAGCTGAATTTTGAAGGCAGGGGAAAAAAAGATGCAGAGAGAAAAAAAAAGGGTCTTGCAGGCAAACAGCACGAAAAGTGAAAAGTCCATCTAAAGAACAGTGAGTTAGTTCTTTGATGAGGGTAGTTTGTGTGGCTGAGACACGGGGTATGGGGAGGGAAGTGCTAAGAGATGAAGCCACGGCCATAGCCACAATTATTCAAGCCGCAGCAGTTCAAAGGGAGGATTCCAACTGCTCACAAGAAACATTAGTCTTCTCGCCAAATCTTTCAGTCTACTATAAGCAGCCATCATGTTGATATTCTTAATTAAACTCCTTAGGAACTTTAAAGTTTTTTCAATATTAAAAAAAAGATGCCAGCTTGCTTTAATAAATTACAGCATAGCCATAACATGAAACGCTAGTCATTAAAACTACTATTGTAAAGTATTAATGGTGATGTGCTAAAATATGAACAATGTTTTAAGTTTAAAAGGCAATTTAAATAGATTTTTTTTTCCCACTGGGGAGCATATAAACACACATCTACCACTATAATATGTTCATATGATCCTAATTTTATGTGAGTAAAAATACGTATTCATGTATTGATGATAGGAAAGAAGACTTAAATATATTTGATAAAATGAGGAAAAAAATAAGGTTTTTTAAAAAGATGCCAACGTTTAAAAAGAAATCTTAGCACACACACATTTGAACATCTCTATTTAGTTTGGGGTAGAGGAAATACAAAAATGAAGAAATGTTATCTGTCAGTTGAACACCAGGTTCTATTCCTGGGTATGCCACCAGCCAGCTGTTGACCTTGAAAAAAACCCATTAAACTGCTCATCTCTGAAAGGAGTATATGGACCAGTGAGGTTCCACCGAGCACTCACAGTGCATGCATTTGTGAAGTGAGAGCAGATCTCTCAAGGAGCTCAAAATCAAGGAAAGGAGCAATAATCAGACCTGGCTCTCCAGCAGCCAGCTTTACCAAGACTGATGGGAAATCCCCAGGAATTCTTGACATCCCCCCACATCCGCCCAGCAGCAATGCAGGAAATCTAGTCCACTATCTTCAGCAACTCAATGGGACCATTTCCTTAATGAAACCCCCCTGCAGTCCCAGATACTAAGCCAGAGGCTTTCCTTTCAAGCCCTCCCTCCATCACCCCATTCCTCCCATTTCCTTCCCCTCCCTCAGTCTGGTATAAAAATCCAGTCCTTTCATCAGCAGCATGCAATTTCCAAGGCACCCAAGTGTGTGAGGAATCAACAATGAACCTGGAAAGCATCTGGCAGGAGATCTTGTCATTCCTTGCAAGCTGCCCCAGAAGACTGAGGCCAACAGAACAGAACGGACTGTTCCACAAGGTCCTTTAAACCAAACCCAACAGATGTTTTTAACCATTCCTGATGATGCATTTTTACTTAATAAAAATTAAGCCCGGTGTTATTTCAAATGTTCTTCCTCCCCTAGCCACAATGAAAAATCATGATATTTGCCTGATATTCAACTCCTGACTATGCAATTGAACCAAGACCCAGACTAATGCCAGCCAGCTCTACATTTAACACCCAGGTGCCAAGAGAGTTTCCTTCACTCTGTTCTCACACTTACTCACATGTACATCTCAATTTAAAGCACTACAGAAGCTACTTACACTGTTATTTGTTCTTGCTGTGCAGAATTCCCAAGCCAGAGTAAACATTGGTTAAAACTTTGTGATCAACTGGGTAACTTTCCTCAAGGACACCATTTGTTTTTTGGTTGATATAAAACTGTTTTGGGGGCAATATATCATTTTGAACTTCTATACTGTATACATTCAAAGGAGATTTAGACTATCTTCTTGATTAAAAACCAAGCGATTCTTTGGTCTATTCTAGAAAGTCATATAAAATAGGTTCATGCTTAAATAAGAGGTTTAGCATCCTTGTTGAAATCAGAAACTCTTTTTAAGTTATTTGGGAAGCAAATAGGACTAATTAAAAAGCCAAGAAATATATATGGGTTTTTAAATGACTGGTCTCCTTAGAAGAGATCATGGAACTGGAATTATGCATCAGACTCTATTTCATAAAGATTCTGTTGCGGGGGGGTGGGGGGGGGACCAAAACCCAAGATCATGATCAGTACTGGCCTGGGCATCCTCTAACAGCTCAGTTCTTTGAAACCTGATAAAGAGAAAGCTAGTCGGCTAGAATCAGGTGTGTTTCACTAGTGACTAAGCAAATCCAACATGATTACTAATAGCAGGGTAAAGTCCGCTTGTCCTTTCAGCCCCAGCTCTGGCATCGCGGGGTTTATTACCAACTCTACAGGCAAATGTAGTTAAGGGAGGGAGAAAAAGAGACACAGTTCGGTCTATTTCCTGGAATCATTCACTGATTTTTGAGTTGGTGAAGTTTCCCTAGAAGTAACCACCTATCTTAACATCTGAATTTTACATAGGAAAACACAAAACCAACTTATTGCTAATGTCGACTTAAAAAAAGCACAACGTGCGAGTTTCCAGTTTAAGTTTTATTTGGGACAAAATGAGGACTGCAGCCCGGGAGATAGCTCTGATAAACTGCTCCCAAGAAACAGGGTGGAAGGTCAGTATATATGAAATTTTGGTGACAGGGGAGTACATGAAACCAGCCACATATTCTTCCAGAAGGTTTCTACTAGTCTCACAAAGCTGTTGCTGGTCACGAGGAACAGTCATCAGCATGAAGGATTTTAGTAATTGTCGAGATATGGGGAGATACAAGAATTGGGCTCGTAAAATCAGCTCCTGAGAATATCTAACTATCTGAAGACCTGTCCTGCCAGTCTTTCCCCCAGCACAGCGTGCCTCACTCATGCTCTCCACCCTGAACTCCTTCAGAGGGTGTTGAAGGTCAGCAGCTACATTAGCACATGATTTAATCCTTGTGGAGGTAGATGGTGAGCACCCAGGGCAAATGCCAATTTGTAGTTGACACTCACTGGAAAAGCAACTGGATAGCCTATCACAGAATTTAACAGGGAAAGAAAAAACTTAAAATAGTAAATAAACAAGGTCAAAGTATTCAGGAACTAGAGTAGGCGACCACCTACAATTTATCTGCAATGTGATCCATCATTTGGAACACCAAAGGTGCTATGTAATTAACATTCCAAACGTGCAATTCTGGGAAAACAAAACCAAGAAAGTGTGGCTTCATAAACTTTGGTGAAAACAAGAAAAATTGCTATGCAAATTAGCTGGCTTTTGAAAGGTTACATTCATTTTGGAAATGAGAATTTTTGTCATGTACATTTTGATTTTATATCTTTAGCTCTCCTCAGGAAATTTGTGAGTGAGGCATTTCCAATTAGTTGTAGCAAGTTGTACATGTTAGCTGCTTTAAAAACGCAAGAAAAATGGGGAGTTGACCAAAAGGGTCTGTGGCTTTTGCAAAGGTGTGGTGTCTTAAAATATGAAAATGAGATTTTGAGCTGGAGAAATGAAGACTAGTATCCTTTTTAGAGGAAGAGTTTGCAATAAAGAGGACCTGGATTATCTTTATTATTGATGTGTTTTTATATCCCAGGATATTTGGAAGAAGGTAAATATATTTTTTGCAGGGGAAGGCTGTTATCTCCTGTATTAAAGAACCTCTGATTATTTTATATCTAAGTGCACACCCACACACTATTAATAACTCATAAAATTACATAGCACCCAACAGTGAGCAGAGCTGGCACTTGAAAAATCCACAGGGCAGAAACTTGGCCCCTATCTAGACACCGTTCCCTAGACAGGAGCCCCTTCGGTCAGTTTGAAAGCCCTGATGAAGTTTAGAAAGCAGGTAGCTGATTGTCTTATAGGGAGACAGCTGTGCACCCTCGGGAGAAGCCTGTGTGGTTTGCAAAGTCCCCATTAGCACTTACAAACCCCAGCAGGTGACAGAACTTTTCCTGTACACACAGGTGAAGACATTCTCACCACGCCAACGTTTCTCTCCTGCTTTCTCCCTATAACACATATGTATAAAAATGTTTTTTAAAAATTCACAAGAGTTCCAAGATTTCTGCCTCATTTAAGTAAAATCGAAGAGGAATCATA
>SJYQ01003110.1:177286-199398 GCA_006410935.1 Redunca redunca
CGGGACCCGACACTTGGCTGGCACCTTCGAGATGACCGCGAAGCCGCCGGGGTCCCTGGGGAGCGCGTCTGTGTCTTTTCGGCCTCACAGATGAACCCGCCCAAGTCATTTCCTAAACCCGCCGCTTCTAGAAGCAAAACAAGCAATAACATCACGATACCTTTTCAAAGGCTGAAACGTGAAGCTGCTCCTGCAGCTTTCAAGGGCCGAGCGCTTGAACTTGATTGAATGTTCGAAAAGAATCTTTTCTGACGGCAGCTTGCTCCGCAAGGCGAGTGAGTCCACTGCTCTTCGAAAAAAAACCAGAGAAATTAATATAAAGCACTAGATCATTTGCGATGACACTAATTCCACCTTGTTCCCCAATTATGTCTCCATTACCTCATAGGCTGATATCGTCCCAGGCTCCACGGAGCAGCCCAGTCTTGCCTCTGTACATACAGCTGGTTTGAAAAATACTTCTATTGAAAACTGCCAGATAGTCACGATAAAAGGAGTGTGAAGGCTCCTAAACCCGGGGCCAGCGACTCTTCCTGAAGGACTGGACGGCCTCCCGCCTGACAAGGTTAGGCAGACCTGGAGTTGCCACACCTCTGAGTGGCAGGGCAAGGAGAGGTCCCCGCCGCTGGCGCTCCACGCGGGAACAGCGCACCCAGCGATGCGGCGCGGGAGTCGGAGCCCCACGCGGCTCCGAGGAGAGAAAGACCACGCAGAACCTGGGCGCGCCTATCGGCTTCTCCACTTTTGCTGCTTTTCCAGGGCTCCTTTCTCTCTCCTCCTTCAAAACCGCAGTATCATTCCGCGAACACTTCGTTAATTACGAATCGCAGGGTTAGAGGCTGATAACTGATCTTTCTTGCGACTGATCCCCCCACCCTCGGTCACAGTCTGGGACACACCCGCAGAGCCGAGGTGTCCCTCTTGCCTCACTTCAGAACTGCTTGTCCGTCCCATGCTCTATCCCCAGAAACGGCTCTGCATTGCCCTTCTACAGACCCTTTTGGAGCCGAGCATCGTGTTAGGGCCAAAAACGCTGAGATGGGAAGATGTCTTCCCAGGGGCTTCGTTCTGGAGAGGAGATTGATGCGTCAAGAGTGTAAGATATGACAGTTCGAGGATGCCAGTGCTGGAGGGAGCTTGAGTCCAAGACGGGCACAGAGATGAGGCGGTCTTTCCAAGAGCTCAGGAATGTTTCTCAGGAAAGACACTTAGCTGACTCTGGGGTGGAGTGTGTGTGTGTTGGTGGTGGCGGCGTGGGGCAGGAGCAGTCCATAGGACAATCTATAAAAGTTTATTAAAACCCTTCAAATGCTATTTGAGACACAACCCTCCGCATGCCTGCTGCCAGAAATGAATCTACATCGAGTTTATTTGTGAAGCCAGAAGGGTTATTTGATGGACAGCTGAAACAATTTCATAACCTCAGACGTCCATCAACAATACTAGTATATTGTACATGCTCTGTCGCTCAGTCGTGTTCCCACTCTGCAAATCCATGGACTGTAGCCCATCAGGCTCCTCTGTCCATGGGATTCTCCAGGCAAGAATACTGGAGTGGGTTGCTGTGCCCTCCTCCAGGGGATCTTCACCACCCAGGGATGGAATCAGTGTCTCCTCCATCTCCTGCGTTGATTGGCAGGCGGATTCTTTACCACTGAGCCACCTTGGAAGCCCATAAGCCACCTGAAAGCCCATATAAGCCTGGAATATTGCTCAGCGATTTAAGGTTAAAGAGTCCCAGTGGAATCTAACTTAATTTACACCAAAAACATTCTGCTTTGAATGATCTTGCACAAATTTCCCAACTATCCTTTTGAAAAGTGCAGGCTTTTAATTATAGTCAGCAATTTATTTACTATTTATTTCGTTACTTGGATTAGCCTCCTCACAGAGAACTCAAGATGCTACAAGTTGTCACAAGGTTTTGTTCTCATTTCACTCTAGCTCATAAATTTTAGCACTGAGAAAAACAAATAGCTAAGCTAAAGTGATGGAAAATAAAGGTATGGCTCACAGCCCTCCGCACTGAAAAGAGATAATACTTTTGAATGAGAATAGGCTGCAGCGCTCTTCCAACTAAATCACTAACGAAAGGGGTTTTATAGATAATAGTGATGGAAAAGATCAATTTCAATGTGCCTGGTGGGTATAAAAAGCTATTGAAATACACTATCTGCTTGCTTCCTGCTCAGATACAAAAGAACATTTCATCTCCTGCAAAACCAGACACTCTCTCTTGTTATCAGCTACAAACATTCTCTTGAGGATTCCTATTCAGAGGCAGACTGTTGGTAAAACCAACAGCTTTAATATTCAAGACTGAACAATGATATGGGAGCATCATGTGAGAGACAGGAGGGGGACCCAGGGCCTCGACTTCCTTCAGGGGACCAAGTGTGGAGCCGATCAGCTTCTATTCACCAAGGCTCAGTCAGGACTTCTTCATCCCCTCATAGGTTAGGTGGCCTCAGAGCAAAGAAACACTGCTCCAAGCTACACACTGCGTAGCATACTTATGTGTGGTTGGTTACAGGAACCAAATGACTTTTTAAAACCCTTCTGTGTTATTATGGAAAAAAAAAAAAACAACCATCTCCCAGCACATCTCTGCTTCACAGTTCAGCCTCTGAGATCTGAGTAGCACATGCTCACAATCTTCCTTAGGGAAACTGCTGAATTTGTTATGCCCAAGTTGCGAAATCTCCCAATAGATCACCAGGGAGCTGATATCCGGTGCAAAGGCAAGAGAGTTTTTATTACCAAGCTCCAACTGTGGCTCCCACCTATACGGATGCAGCGGCTATAGGGAGGAGCCCCGAGCTCTGGGTTACATTGCTTGTATAGGGTATTCGCGCACCAAAAATTTGAAAAACGGGAGTTTCCGGGTTGGGAGACGTCTAATTGGTTACCTTCTGTGGAAGGGTTAGGTGTTGAGTTCTGATTGGTTCGCATTTCCCGGGGCTTGCCACGGGTTCTGATTGGTCCGCAGGTGGTGGGGTGGGGTTAAGGGATTTCCGAGAAGCTCTTTCCCGGGAATGTTTGCAAAATGGAGTCTTCTTTAACAAAATGAGGTGGCTCAGGTTCTTCAAATTCACCAGGCAGGTACACCCGTGGTTCCACTTCTCCAATGCTGATAAGTTCTGATGGAGTTCCTTAGGGAACCTCCACCTACCCACCACTCTTCTTTTGGCTCCACCTGCTTCACTCCATCCCTGACCACCTGTTTCTCACCTAGGTTGGTGGTGCTGCTGTTTATCTCATTTTGACTGATTCAAGCGTTCAGCTTCTTTTGGATCCCATGTCTCCCAGCTCACTGTACTTTTGCTACTGCAGCTTAAGATCAAAGGAGCCCTTTCTGTCAGCCACTTTGTACCCTGGAGGCTTGCGGGACATGCTCTTGGTTGAAAGACCCAAGGATTTTTCATCGGGAGCCTTGTGGTCTCGCCATACTGGGCCAGTCATAGTGTTTGATGACCCATATTGCAGACCCTTTGACACAGTTTTTAAAATGTTCTTGTTTCACTTAGTCTATCTTTCTGGCCTGTTGAAATCTTTCTGATCTCCAATTCCGCCATTCAGTGCATTTTCTATATGTCCTGCTTCACATCATCCAAAAAATAGGATAAATGTGCCTTCTCTCTCATCATTAAAATAACTGACTAAGGCAGAGTTCAGTCAATGGAGAGAGCGAGGAGTCTGCAGAAGTTAAGTAAACCAAAGTATTCTGTGTCATTTTCTCTAGCTGTGGGCTTCCCAGGTGACACATGGTAAAGAATCCACTGGCTAATGCAGGAGATCCTGGATCGGGTAGATCTTCTGGAGAAGGAAATGGCAATCCACTCCAGTATTCTTGCCTGGAAAATTTGGAGGAACCTGGTGGGCTTCAGTCCATGGGGTCGCAGAGAGTCAGACATGTCTGAGCGCTCACGCAGGCATCTCCAGCTGCATCTTCACCATGGGAGGCCGCATGTTAGCTTTTAACCATTTACCATGTTATTATTCAGGAATGGTCCTTGCAAGAGCTGATAAAACAGGTGAGTTTTATTCAAGGTATTTTAGGAAAGTTTTTTTTAAAAAAAAAAAAAAAGCTCAGAAGGAGGTAATCAGAGAAGACTGGGGCAGGAGAAAAGGCCAAACAGAAAAAGGACAAATACCTAAAGGAAAAGCAGCTGGCTAAGGAAGCCTGCATAATGGTTATCTATTCAGTAGATTGAACAACTTTTGCCAAAGATTAGTTTTATCTGTCTATAACTGTGGGCTACTGATTTTTACTTATTTTTTTTTATGACATTACTTTTAATATAGGGCTTCCCTGATAGCTCAGTTGCTAAAGAATCCACATGCAATGCAGGAGACCCTGGTTCGATTCCTGGGTCGGGAAGATCCACTGGAGAAGGGATAGGTTACCCACTGTACTTTTCTTGGGCTTCCCTGGTGGCTCAGCTGGTAAAGAATCCACCTGGAATGCAGGAGACATGGGTTCGATCCTTGGGTTAGGAAGGTCCCCTGGAGAAGGGAAAGGCTACCCATTCCAGTATTCTGGCCTGGAGAATTCCATAGACTTTATAGTCCATGGGGTCGCAAAGAGCTGGACACGACTAAGTGATTTTCACTGTTAATATACTCTTAGTTATAAAACATTTTAGACAAATGCAAAGATGAGGAGAGGGCTGGAGGATAAATCATAACCCGATCATCTCAGCAAACCTACTCTGATGTCTTTGGTATATTTCATGTTAATCTTTTCTCAAAGGGTGCATTTTTCTGTGTTTCTGTAGAGCCTTCATAATTATTATATTTAATAGCTATGAAATACTATCCTACTGCTGGACATTTCACTTTCACCATTATAAATAATTCCAAAATGAATTTAATTTGACACTGGAATGTTTTTTAGTCAGTTAGGCACATAGAGACACTCAGTATCCATTCCTCTCCTCCCTACGAGCCGCTTTCATATACAAACACACACACACGTTAATATTCTCGCCTCACTTGAGACTTGGACCAGCTTAGTCCAACAGTGACCTGGCAACCGATCAGAAGAAAAAGTTTTGTGTTGTGGTGCATAATCCAGAAAATGTATTTTCTCATTCAGTAATGAGAAAAAAATTTCTTTTTGTTTTGCACCCATACACAATCCCGGGCCAGTCTTGTTGAAAACAGTAGCATAGAAGATTTAACGATTGCCCTCAAAGGCCTTACAGTTTGAGACAGCCAGATTTCATGAAACATTAGGAAACAATTTACTGCAATTAAAACAATTCTACGGCAAGAACAAGATACAGTTGTGAGCACAAAAGGAATTACTGATCACTGGACTGGGAAACGGTTTTGATGGTAGTATCAGATTTGTGTTGGCAGAGATAGGAAGGCGTCCTGACAAGGAGCAAAGGGAAGAAACCCAACTCCGATGGGGGGACTGTGTGGGGCAGGGGTGGCCAGTGGAGGAAGAGGACCAGGGAACAGGGAGACAAACTCTAGCAGGTAAGGCTGAGGGACCACCTGGTGTGTGTGCTCGGTTGTATAGGTAAATTTAAATGTGTTCCATCCTGCCAGTCCTAGGAAGGGATGGTTTAGGATGGTTAGACTAGCATATAGGGGATTAAAGGGAAATAAGACTGAAATGAACAGAATAAACTATTAAATAAACCTATGAAGAAACAAGCTATTAAGAGGCAATAGTTCCCTGAATCACACAGCAAATTCCCACTAGCTGTCTATTTGACATATGGCAGCGTGTATGTTTCCATGTTACACTCTCAATTCGTCCCCCCGTCTCCTTCCCCCTCTGTGTTCACAGATCTGTTCTCTATGTCTGTGTCTCCATTGCTGCCCTGCAAGTGGGTTCATCAGTACCATCTTTCAAGCCAGGGCTCTGTGACAACCTAGAGGGGTGGGAGGGGGTAGGAGGTGGGAGGGAGATTCAAGAGAGAGGGGCCATATGTATACTTATGACTGATGTGTACTGGAATATGGCAGAAACCAATACAATATTGTGAAGCAATTATCCTTCAATTTAAAATAAATTTTAAAAAGAAACGATAGGATAGAACTGTAACAGTTATGGGAAGGACAAACCAAGAGGACAGGTGGCTCTGGTTAGTAGATCAGAGACGGGATGGAGAAATTAACACCGAGGTCGAGGCGAGGACAGAGGAGCCCAAGAGGAGCCAAGAGAACCCCAAATTTCCAAGGAGGACTCCAAGATCTCTGAACATTGCCGGGAAGGGGAAGCTGTTGCGATGGGGATGGGGGTGGGGTGGGAAATGCAGGGATAGACTTGTTAGTTTCAGCCAGGTTGAGGTGAGTGGGCAATTGAAAGCAGCCTGTTTTATTTTCCTGCCTGAGCCAAGACAGGGTTTAAAGTGATCCAGTGGCTCAGGTCCAGACATTTTAAGGAAGTAGAAATTCATCATCCGATTGCTGTATCCTAATGCTGGACCAAAATCTTATTTACTCAGAATGTCTGAGCTTTATGCAATGGCCAGGCTGTAACTAGGAAGTTTACTAAAAGCCATGAGTTGGATTCCCACGTCTGGGCGAGCAGCAGAGCTCTCCTCCTTCAGCCCTTCCGTCTTCCAAAGTTCCCCTTCCCTAGACACAGCCTCTGGGCAGGTCTGCTGGCTGCTTCCGTGGAAGACCATCCCTTTCCTTCCTGCATCTCTTCCAGACTCCTCCCAGATGTACTTCTCATGCGTGTCAGCAGCAGCAGAAGTCAAGGAGTCACTCTCTACCCTGATCTGTGGGCCCATCTGAACCAGAAGTCAGCCAGAAGGCAGGAGTGTGGCCCTGGAACTTCCAAAGATGCAACATCTGGCAAAGCTGGCATCAGATGCAAAATGAAACAGGCTTTCTTGGCAAGCATCCTAGGCAATTTAGGAATAGAAAGACGATACTATAAGACAATTGGCCGATTTTTTTCTAGAACGTGTGAAGAAGCTGCAAAGGTTAGAAAAAGAAAGATTCCAGAAGACTGAAGAAGATAAAACATGGAATCATAAAATTTTAAAGTACAAATGAACCTCAGAGAAGATCACGTCCACACACTTGATCTTTCTTTAAGGAAACAGGCAGAGAGGTGATGAGCTTTGCCTACAGTGAACCTGAATCTGCAGGACCTCCTTGGGCTTATGGATTAGACTCCACCACCACCCCCCCCACCCCCCGCCTTCCCCGGTCCTCAGCCCTTCTGGTCTCTTAATACCAAGTTTATTAGATGGAAGGTGAGTGCTGGTCCCTAAAGACCTGCTGCTCCATCCCCTGGATGAGCATGAGATGATCTGATGAATCAGCTGATGCTAGGGAGGACCTGCCTGCAGGTCAGCTCAGATCTGTCAGGTCAATGTCACCACTTTTGAGCAGATGGTCACCTGCTCTCGGAAAGCAATCTAAAACAGAGAGCCCAGCACTTCTGCTAGTCTAGGGCAATGGGCAGCTCCTGGGGCAATGGGCAGCTCCTGCCAGGGGTGCTCTGCCTCTGGCTGGGTACATGACCTTGAGCAAAGCCACTTAACCTCCTTGAGCCCCAGTCCCTTATCCTGGGATGTCAGCAGGGCTGATGATATAATGGGGTTGTCATGAAGACTGAAAGAGAAATCCTTTTAAGCACTTATAATAGTGCCTGGACCAAAATAAACACTAAGTGCTAGCTCTTGTGACCATGGGATTTTCCAGGCAAGAGTACTGGAGTGGGTTGCCATTTCCTTCTCCAGGAGATCTTCCTGACCCAGGGGTTGAACCCAGGTCTCCTGCATTGCAGGCAGACACTTTACCCTCTGAGCCACCAGGGAAACCCTAATGTTTGCTTGGCATGCCCCCTGCACTCTCCCTAACTAGTCTTCTACTACCTATCCCCAGGGGGTGGACTACACACCTGCTAAGTTCTAGGTTTCCCATGGGGTTGGGCCTTGAATGGCTCACCACACTGTCCGTACGTCCAAGGCTTGTCCCAATGGGCAAACCTGCTTCGTCTGACCCTAGGGGATCATTTGAGACCTTGTCTCCTGTCTGACTTTAAGTGTCCTCTGATGCTGATGACCTCAAGTTGCTGACCTGATTCTCAGATGCCTGTTTGCTGAGTAGCTGTTTTGTTTTTTTATAATTAAAAAACAATTTTTTGTTTGTTTGACCATGCTGTTCGGCTTGTGGCATCCTAGTTTCCCTGACCATGGATTGAACCCACATCCCCTGCATCGGAAGTGCTGAGTCTTAACCACTGAACTGCCAGGAAAGTCCCCTGCTGAGTAAGTGGTACCTTTCATAGCCATTCCTAGGCCCAGCTCATATCATCACATTTCACTGCTTTTTTTCCTCTCCACCCTGCCCTGGTTGCCCTGCCCATCCCCTCTCTCTGTGGGCCTCTGCTATGGAAGTTCTGGAGTAAAATCCTAAACTTTCATATAAGAAAACCCACTCCTTTAATAGGCAAAAATCTTGGTCCATGAAGGTCAGCAGTGATGGGAGACATCTTGGTGAAGCCTCCCCTTCCTCCTTTCATCCCAAGGTCTCCTTTCCTGAATTTCCCATTAATCCCCGCTACCACCATGGAGCTGGTCTTTGGNCTCCCTCCCCACCCCATCCCTCTGGGTTGTCTCAGAGCACCAGCTTTGAGTGCTTCATGCATCAAACTTGCACTGGTCATCTATTTTACATATGATAATATACATGTTTCAGTGCTATTCTCTCAAATCATCCCACTCTTGCTTTCTCCCACAGAGTCCAAAAGTTTGTTCTTTACATGTGTGTCTCTTTTGCTGCCTTGCATATAGGATCATCGTTACTGTCTTTCTAAATTCCATATATATGTGTTAATATACTATATTGGTGTTTCACTTTCTGACTTACTTCACTTGGTATAATAGGCTCTAGTTTCATCCTCCTCATTAGAACTGACCCAAATGCGTTCCTTCTTAGAGCTGAGTAATATTCCACCAGATAGCATATTCAAAAGCAGAGACATTACTTTGCCGACTAAGGTCCGTCTAGTCAAGGCTATGGTTTTTCCAGTAGTCATGTATAGATGTGAGAGTTGGACTGTGAAGAAGGCTAAGCGCTGATGAATTGATGCGTTTGAACTGTGGTGTTGGAGAAGACTCTTGAGAGTCCCTTGGACTGCAAGGAGATCCAACCACTCCATTCTGAAGGAGATCAACCCTGGGATTTCTTTGGAAGGAATGATGCTAAAGCTGAAACTTCTTTGGCCACCTCATGTGAATAGTTGACTCATTGGAAAAGACTCTGATGCTGGGAGGGATTGGGGGCAGGAGAAGAAGGGGGTGTCCGAGGATGAAATGGCTGGATGGCATCACTGACTCGATGGATGTGAGTCTGAGTGAACTCCGGGAGTTGGTGATGGACAGAGAGGCCTGACGTGCTGCGATTCATGGGGTCACAAAGAGTCAGACACGACTGAGCAACTGAACTGAACTGATATGTACCACAATTTCCTTATCTATTCATCCCCTAGTGGACATCTAGGTTGCTTCCATGTCCTAGCTATTGTAAACAGTGCTGCAATGAACATTGGGGTACACTTTCAATTCTGGTTTCCTGGGTGTGTATGCCCAGCAGTGGCAGGAGTTTAAATGCAGGCTGCAATCCTGTTCCGTAAGGCATGTGAAGGACTTGACATTGTTCGCTCCTGCTGGGACCTTCCACCTGCCTGAGAGGCATCTGACACCCTCCTCTACCTGTTTAGCTCTCACCCACTGTGCACGTCCTGGTCCAAGTGCCACAAGTGCTCTGAAGACTCCCTAAGGATGCCAGTTAACCAGACCTCTCTCCCCTGTTTACCTCTAGAATGTACAGTTCTGCATTTTTCTCTTGTACTTTCTTGCTTAGATGCTATGCTGCTGCTGCTGCCACTTTGTCACTTCAGTCGTGTCTGACTCTGTGTGACCCCATAGACGGCAGCCCACCAGGCTCCCCCATCCCTGGGATTCTCCAGGCAAGAACACTGGAGTGGGTTGTCATTTCCTTCTCCAATGCGTGAAAGTGAAGACTTTCAGTCATATGTGACTCTTAGCAACCTGATGGACTGCAGCCTACCAGGTTCCTCCGTCCATGGGATCCTTCAGGCAAGAACACTAGAGTGGGTTGCCATTTCCTTTTCCAAAGCATGAAAGTGAAAAGTGAAAGTGAAGATGCTCGGTCATATCTGACTCTTAGAGACCTGATGGACTGCAGCCTACCAGGCTCCTCTGTCCATGGGATTTTCCAGGCAAGAGTACTGGAGTGGGTTGCCATTGCCTTCTCCTTAGATGCTATAGAGAACTGAAAAGATGTTTTTAGGCATTTAAGTGCTTGTTTGAAAAGGAAAAATGAAGAATATGCCAATTAGGCACGCTTTGGGTTGCAAGCAACAATGCAGGAGACTCAGGAGATGCAGGTTTGATCCCTGGGTTGGGGAGATGCCCTGGAGGAGAGCATGGCAACCCACTCAAGGATTCTTGTCTGTAAAATCCCATGGACGGAGGAGGCTGGTAGGCTGCAGTCCATGGGGTCACAATGAGTCAGACACAACTTGCTGACTGAGCACATGCATGCACAATAGCGTACTTGACTAAACATGAATTAAACAATAAAGACAAATCTTGTGTTGCTGCACATATAGCCGTTTTGCATTTCTCTGCCTTCCTCGTGATTAATACTAACCATCTGACTACTCTGGGCAAAAAGTGGACATTCTAGTAATAAATGTTAGTGGTGTGTGACAATTGCTGGCTAGTTCCAGAAAATTTCAGGTCAGCAGGTATGCTTTTGTTACAGTGTCATTCCTCCTGCCACGGCGACTTAGAAGCCTGTGGTAAAACTTTAAGATGCAAGTTATCTTGGAGAATGAATCCCAAGTTTTCATCGCAAGCAAAGAATATATATTTTTTCTATTTCTTTAATGCTGTGTATCTTTAGGAAATGATGGATGGTCACTCACTGAACTTATTGTGGCCGTCATTTCACCGTATGTGTAAGTCAGATCATTACTCCATACATCTTAAATTTGTGAAGTGCTGTATGTCAATTATATCTCAATATAACTGGAGGGAAAAAGAAGATGCAAATATCTTGCGCTCTGAATTATCTCTTGGAAAGAAATTACCCTGGAAATTCTCAGTGAACCCTCAACTGACACTGTGTGAGGAAAAAAATAATAAACCCATATGTGATAAGCCATTGGGAATTTGCAATTAACTAATTGCTGTAGTACTAGATCCCCCCAGTGAAGTTGCTCAGTTGTGTCGGAGTCTTTGTAACCTACCAGGCTCCACCATCCATGGAATTTTCTAGTCAAGAGTACTAGAGTGGGTTGCCATTTCCTTCTCCAGGGGATCTTCCTGAACCAGGGATCAAGCCCAGTTCTCCCGAATTGCAGGCAGACACTTAACCATCTTGAGCCACCAGGGAAGCCTGATAGCAAAACCTAGCCCATCCTAACATATTGAAACAACAAAATGAAATTTAAAGAGTTTGCAGACATACGGAAACTAATGGAACTTCCAAACAACATCATTATATAATGAACACTTTAATTAGGAGCAGAAAGAACAGGCAGATACCACTGAGAATATGACTACTGACATAAAGGAAAGTCTTGAGATATACCTGAAAAAGACAAAGATATGAAAGCAACTAATGAGATACTAATAGAAACGTAAAAAAGATTAAGTTATTCCAACTTAAGATAACTGATGTCCCTGAAGTAAAGAATTTAAAAGTTAAAGAGAATATTTATTAAAATATGAAAGAAAAATTCTGTGAAAGACCTGACTGTGCAGATCAAGAGAACAAATTGTATTCCAGGAAAACTTAATACAGTATGATACTGAGGAGATATCTTGTAATTAAACTATGGAACTTTAAGGATAAAGAAAGGATTTGTCAGGTGTTCAGGCAGAAAGAGTCGGACACGACTGAGCAACTTCACTTTCACTTTCAGGCAGAAAAGCAAATTGCTTGTAAGGGAGAGAAATTAGACTGGCCACACATTTCTCCCTCTGTGAGAGAAAACAAGTTTCAAAGAAAAGGATCCTAGGCCAGGCCAGGATGTTGTTGAGGTGGGAAGGCAGAGACAGGCATCCCTCAGACATGAAAGAATCTGGAGAACACAAAGCCGTGACTCTGCATGGGAAAGCCTCATGACTTGACAATAAATCCAACCAATCAAAAAATTAACCAAATATAAGAACTCGGGAATGAAGAAACCATGGTAAAAAGATTTAAAGTAATCACTAAAGCCATTTGAAGGTATATGGATACACACACACACATTTCCACCGGCCAACGTGGGAGACACAGGAGACTCAGTTTCGATCCCTGGGTCGGGACAATCCCCTGGAGAAGGAAATGGCAGCTCACTCCATATTCTTGCCTGGAAAATCCCATGGACAGAGGAACTTCGTGGGCTACAGTCTGTGGGGTCACAAAGAGCCAGACACAACTGAGCACACACATATATATGTATATATACACTCGCATAACTCTGAGAACTACACTCCTTAGTAGAATGTAAATGTTGTGAATGGAAGCAAAAATCAGGAGGGGAAGAAAAGCATCAGGAAGTAAGATAACTCTTACGGCAGGGGGTCCATTGACACTACCTAAAATTTTTTAAATGTAATTTTAAAGACACAGTATATCTAATACCTTGGTTTTTTAAATTCTGTTCTTAACTTTTGAGAAAAAGCTTGACTTGAAGAGACTCCTTTGCTGGTTTAAAAGTCAACCTCGACTAAGTGGAAGAAGCCAGTCTGCAAAGGCTACATACGTATGGCTCCAACTATATGCTGGAAAAGGCAAGCTAGAGAGTCAGTAAAGAGATCAGAGGTTGCCAGGTGCTGGGGGAGGGAGGGGTGAAGAGTGGAGGACGGAGGCGTCTGGGGGCAATGAAGCCACCTGGGGCAACACTGCAATGGCGGCTACGCGGCATTTCCCATTTGTCTCAGCCCACGGAGCGAACGACACGTCAAGAATTAACTCTGACGTAAATCGTGAGCTTCGGGTGCCGGTGACGTGTCAGTGCAGGTTCACCTACCGTAACAGAAGTACTGCTGATAGGGGATGCTCACAGTGGGGGCTCAGGGTAGTGGGAGCACACAATTTCTACCCAGTCCTGCTGTGAACCTAAGACTTCTCGTAAAAAGAGTAAAGCCAATTAACGTTCATTGCAGTACCATTTACAATAGCTAGGACATGGAAGCAACCTAGATGTCCGTCAACAAATGAATGGATAAAAAAGCTGTGGTACATATTCGTCCATGGGGTTTTCCAGGCAAGAGTGCTGGAGTGGATTGCCATTTCATTCTCCAGGGGATCTTCCCGACCCAGGGATTGAACCCGGGTCTCCCACAGTGCAGGCAGACGCTTTACGGCCTGAGCCACTAGGGAAGCCCACGATGGAATATTGCTGCTGCTGCTGCTGCTGCTACTGCTGCTGCTGCTGCTGCTGCTGCTGCTGCTGCTGCTGCTGCTGCTGCTGCTGCTGCTGCTAAGTCGCTTCAGTCGTGTCCGACTTTGTGCGACCCCAGAGATGGCAGTCCACCAGGCTCCCGTGTCCCTGGGATTCTCCAGGCAAGAACACTGGAGTGGGTTGCCATTTCCTTCTCCAATGCATGAAAGTGAAAAGTGAAAGTGAAGTTGCTCAGTCGTGTCCAATGGAATATTACTGTCATAAAAAGAACACATTTGAGTCAGTTCTAATGAGCTAGATGAAACTAGAGCCTATTATACAGAGTGAAGTAAGTCAGAGAAAAACAAATATCAAATATTAACATATATATATATATGGAACCTAGAAAGATGGTACTGATTAACCTATTTTCAGGGTAGCAGTGAAGAGGCAGACAGAACAGATTTGTGGACACAGTGGGAGAAAGAGAGGGTGGTACAAATTGAGAGCATAGCATTGAAACATATACACCACTACATAAAATAAATAGCCAGTGGGAACTTGCCGTATGACGCAGGGGACTCAACCCTGTGCTCTATGACAACCCAGAGGGGTGGGATGGAGTTGGAGGTGTGAGGAGGGAGAGGACATATGTATACCTGTGGCTGATACATGTTGATGTAAGCCAAAAACCATCTCAATATTGTAGAGCAATTATCCTCCAATTAAAAATAAATCAATAATAAAGCCTGTTAAAAAATGTAAACCTATTAAAATTTTTTACCCTATTAAAATTTTTAAACTTATTTTTGAAAAGTGAATTTTCGTCTTCTTGCTTCACTAATTGGTGAGTACTGCAAAATTGAGTTTTCACTATTTTTGGCATTCATAGAAATCTGAGGCCTAATTTTGCTCAAGATTTCCCAGTGTCAGACAAAGAGGTTCGACTAGATATTACTGTTGTATAATTAAAAGTCACAAAATGTCATTACGTGTAAAAAAAATAAATTAGAGGGCATATGTGGGAAGTCACACAAATGAAAAGAGGAAAACATTAACCTAAAAGTGGTGATGCATTTGACAACTTGAGGAAGACAACCCCGCCACAGACTCAGCTGCTCTGTGTGCAGAGCACATGCACTGCAACCTGGAAGTAATCCTGATTCATGGTCTTTTTCATACCAATTCCACTGTGACTGGAACAGTTATTCACCTTCGCATTCATCTTGGGAATTTTCTGAACCTCCTTCCTTTCATTCAGCTCCTTTCCTAAATTTGTTTAATGTTTTTATCTATAAAATTTAGGAGAATGTAAAAGAATACTTTTTTGTTCCTGAGATGTGAAGTAGACTTCAGATGCTTTTGAGACCAAAATGACTTATCAGGTTAAAACAAAAAAGGGAGGCAGAGGAAGTAATGGTGGCAGGAACTGAGAGCTCCAGGGTCCAAGAAAAGCTGAGCAGTCTGCCTCAGAAAGCGGAGCGTGGCTCTTGCTCTCTTGCCCAGCCAGGGATGGAGGAAGCTGGTCATCTCTGAAGCGGCCAGCAGCGTGATCCTGGCAAATGACAGAACTGCTCTGAACCTGTTTCCTCATTTGTAAGATGGGGATGAGATTGCCTGCCTCCTGAGGCCCTAGTACCGGAGAGGCAACCAGATGCTTTATACTAGATTCAGCCTCCTGGACTGTGCTCAGCGGGGCTTCCCCGCTGAAATGACTCACGTGTGGATCTTCTCCGCCTGCGTCTCTTCACGATCTAGATTGTCAAGCTGTCTAGATTGTCAGCTGTGTCTTGCCGGCTCAGTCAAGCCTGCAGATTGGTTTGCTCTAGGCCAGGTGACAGGTGTGCACGCTTGTTTGTGAGCGTGTGTCTGGACCCCTGCGCCCATTGAGCAGAGGTGTGCACTGGCATATTTGATGCCTGAGTGTGGACTCTGACTTCCAGTGGCAAAGAGCCTAGTTAAGAAATGTAGCCAAAATATAAACTCTTCTTCTTTTTTTAAAAAAATTATAATTGATTTACAATGTTGTGTTGATTTCTGCTGTATGGCAAAGTGACTCAGTTATATAGACACATATTATTTTTTATATTCTTTTCCATTATGGTTTATCACAAGATACTGAATATAGTTCCTTGTATAAATTTTTCTTCTGATTAGAAAGACGAGGACCATGGTATCCACACTGTTGGTCTGCATGTACCATTTCATCCTTTCTGCTACTTCATTCAGAGGTCTTGAGAGGAAAACAAAGAGGGAGGAGGCATTTACAAAAAACGTTCAATCTTCCTTGGGGAAGGACAGTGTTGCTGTTATTAGAACCCAGAGTGAACACAGGGAAGATGCTGGTGGGAAGGTAGGTACAGGGCTGAAAGGTTTCAGGTGAGATAAAAGGTGTTTTCAGCTGAGGCTTCCCTGGTGGCTTAGAGCGTAAAGCGTCTGCCTGCAATGCGGGAGAACTGGGTTCGATCCCTGGGTCAGGAAGATTCCCCTGGAGAAGGCAAAGGCAACCCAATCCGGTACTCTTGCCTGGAAAATCCCATGGACAGAGAAGCCTGGTAGGCTACAGTCCATGGCGTCACAAAGAGTCGGACACGACTGAGTGACTTCACTTTCACTTTTCACATATACATAAAGTATAGTAGCTCAGTGGTAAAGAATCTGCCTGCCAGTGTAGGAGACATGAATTCGATCTCTGGGTTGGAAGGATCACCTGGAGAAGGAGATGGCAACCCACTCCAGTATTCTTGCCAGGAGAACTCCATAGTCGGAGGAGTCTGGTGGGCTACAGTCCATGGGATCACAGAGTTGGACACAACCAAGCGACTTTGAGAGAGAGAGATACATAAGACCACGGTCTTAACACAGCTGAAGACCGATGACAGAGTTATTAAATTTTATTTATTTCCATCTTTTATCTAGATGTTTTATTTAATTAAGGAAATGGCAACCCACTCCAGTATTCTTGCCTGGAGAATCCCATGGACAGAGGAGCTTGGTGGGCTACAGTCCACGGGTTGCAAATAGTCGGACACGATTGAGCGACTTCACTTTCACTTTATTTAATTAAATCATGCTGAAAGTAATACAATAAGTTTAAATTAACCTCTGGATCCCCAACTACTTAGAACAGGGTAGAGCCATTTGGAACTGAAAGCTTATTTCCTATGTGTGTGCCAAGTGCTCAGCCACTCAGTTGTGTCTGACTCCTTTACCGCCTCATGGACTGTGACCCACCAGGCTCCTCTGTCCATGGGATTCTCCAGGCAAGAACACTGAAGGGGGTTGGCATTCCCTCCTCTTGGGGATTCTCCTGACCCAGGGATTAAACCTGAGTCTCTTACGTCGCTGGCATTGGCAGGCTGATTCTTTACCACTGTACCAGCTGGGAAGCCTAGGAGGTCAACATATTGTTCTTTATGATTTTCAAAGAATGTTTACTACATTAAGAATTTCTGTATTAAAGGTATCTTCTTTTACATGCATAACTTGGTCAAGCCCATATTGCCCGTGGATTCACTGACTGTAATGTGGGCTAATCTAACCATGTGAAAATTGAAGTCATCATTGCTCACCAGGTGGCAGCTTGCTAAAGATGCAGGCAGAATTTCCAGGGGGAAAATCATCATACTGGGAACCCAGGCTTGCAGACTTAAATTTGCAAGGCAGCTGCAAACATCATGGGTATTTTCAAGTCTTGTTGCGGTTCATATTGCTTGTTTTTTCGGGTGTCATAACACTGACCCTCTATTAATCTTTTAACAATGTACAGGGACTTCCCTGGTGGTCCAGTGGCTAAGGCTCTGTACTCTCAATACAGGCAGCCCAGGTTCTATCCCTGGTCAGGGAACTAGATCCCACATGCTGCAACTAATAGCCAGCACATCCAAATAAAATAAATAGATACAAATATTTTTTAAATTATTTTATGGAGTAGGAAATGGCAACCTATTCCAGCATTCTTGCCTGGAGAATTACATGGCCAGAAGAGCTTGGTGGGGCTGCACGGGGTCACAGAGTCAGACACAACGACTATGCACACATGCAATATATAATTTTTACTGCTGTGTAAAGCAAACAAAGATCTTTCTCAAAATAAAAAAAAAAGTTTTTTTTAATTTACACCGGCCTCCTTTCAGAAAGATTTTGAGCTGTCACTGGGTCCAGTGGAGAAATGGCCAGTTGTGTCTGCATGCAATAAACTGAAGTAAGTGAAGAGGAGGAAGGCCCTACTCTAAGGGGCGGAACAGAGGCCAGGAGAGCTGACCTGCCGTGGATACTCACGTGCGAGGGGCGTCCACAGTTTATTGTAATCTTTGGTCCAAGTCCAGGAAATTAGCCAGCAATGATGGAGGAAGCCTAGGATGAAGGGAAAGAATGCCTGAATATGTGAGCAGAGGACCACAGGGGGATGTCAGGGTGGACCTATTTCATAGGAAGCAGTGGGCAAGGGGCTCTCAACCAGGTCCCAGCACTGGGACCCAAGTTGGGGTAAAGGGATCTGGCAACCGTCCTAGAAGAAGAAGGTCACAGGCAGGACCCCAGGGTAGGAAGGACCAGATCAGAAGCCCTGGAATAGAGTGGAAAGTGGGAGCCAGAGGCAGGAAGCCTCAGCAAGCCAGAGTACTGTGTGCTTAGTCACTTCAGTTGTGTCTGTCCAGCGCTTTGCGACCCCTCTTTGGACTGTGGCCCACCAGGTTCCTCTGTTCATGTGATTCTCCAGGCAAGAATACTGGAGTGGGTTGCCATGCCCTTCTCTAGAGGATCTTTCCCAACCCAGGGATCCAGTTCACATCTCTTATCCTGCATTGGCAGATGGATTCTTTACCACTAGTGCCAGAGGGCTCGTGTTAGCAACCTGAACGAATTTCTTTCAGATAGACTCCGTTTAGTGGAGACAAGGAACAGCTTGACTGTTTAAGCAATCCATGAAGAAAAGAAAAGATCCATCTCTAGTCACTTGCACAAGTTAAGCCAATGTGAACAGCCCATTGAAAGAGATGTGACCATCTGCATCTGCCAGCTGCCAAGGAGCCCTGAAATTCTCCCAACTGGAGGTTATCAAAGATGACACACAACTCAGGAAGCCCCTGACTTGTTTAGTTTAAATTCAGGCTAATTCTTTTATGAGATGCACAGGGAGAATGGGGGGGCCACCTGCCTCTCTGCTGACAGCAAAAAAAGAGGGGTGGGAACACCACCAGTCCAACAGCATGGGGATCAGTGTGGCCTAGTAAGTCAGAGCTGCCGGGAGCCAGCAACTATTTCTATCAAAGAGAACAGAGGATTAAAACCTTCCTCATTCTCTCCAAGTTTGGAGCATTTCTTTTCTGAAAAATTTTCTTTCTAGCTCGTAGAATATAGAGGTGCATAATCCAAAAAGTTTCGTGGTTTTTTGGACTTTTGGTTGGTGATGGGGCAAGTTCAGTCTTAAATATTTCCTCCATTCATAGGTTTGGGAGGCGTTCTGCTTTTACCTGCTGCTGTCATTCTTCTAAGAGGGATGTTGGCAAAACTATCCTGAGCAGCAGGCCTTCAAATATAAAAGCACTCTAGAGGAAGTGTCCCTAGATACTTCCCTTCTCCCTGGTCCCTTGAAGCACATCCATGGAATGCCACTGGACATCTGCCACTGGAGGGCATTAGACATCATTTAATTTGCTACACAATGACTTTTGACCTCTGCATTTGATTCACACGGGTCACTATCTTGTTCTCATTGTCAGGGTCAGACATTTATTCATCTGTGTCTAGGTGCAGAAAACAGAAATAGATCTGTAGATTCAGGATGATCCTTTAAGAAGCTCTCTGTCTAATGGGAACACACATATATAAAGGTAAGTAACAACTGCTGCTGTGCCTAGTCGCTCAGTCTTGGGTGACTCTTTGCGACCCCATGGACTGTACCAGGCTCCTCTGTTCATAGGATTCTCCAGGCAAGAATGCTGGAGTAGGTTGCCATGCCCTCCTCCAGGGGATCTTCCTAACCCAGAGTCTCTGGTGTCTCCTGCATTGACAGAGACAATGTGGGTTCTTTACCACGAGCACCACCTGAGAAGCCCCACTATGATAGGGTCAAATCGGAGCGGCACACACTCTGTCAAAAAGCCCCAGCAACACGTCTCTCGGGGGGGGCAGTGAGCATTTTGGGAAAGCCACATGGACCCCCATGAGGACCCTACTAAGAAGTAGACTCCATCATCTTGGCTAACCATAGGAACAGGCCAACTTCTTCATTATTATAGACTGTTGAGCAGTTTGGAAGCACCCATTTCAGGGATCACTCCATCTATTTCTCCCCAAATTTATTCCTAGACACCACAAGCCACAAATCTCTTTTCTAAGCGTATAAATAAAATAACATGTAAATGAAAAATAGAATAAAATATATGATCCATCATTCATTCATTCAGGAAGCATAAAGCAGCCTTGGCTTTTGGCCCTGGCTCACCTCAGAGGACAGTAAGAACTAAAATAACTAGGAGCAAAGCAATTAGAGGATGATTTTTACTTTACAAAGAGTCCCAGGGGCTCCTTTTAGTGCTTCCCTAAGGGATTTAAATATTTAAGTACTGTTTTACAGACCGGTAACTCTTGCTGGACCCCGGTGTTCAGAAAAAGAGCAGATTCAAACCTGGAGGATTAGAAGGCAGGGTCAACAGTAGATCAGTAAGTCCAATAACTCTTATTCATATCCTGCTCATGTACGACAGAAAGTGCTCAAAGCACAAAACAGACATTCTCTATTTTAATCTTAACATCAATTAGGCATGATGATAAATTCAAAAACTGAGCAGTTCAAGGGACGAGTACATGTACCATAGAGGATTTTTAGGGCAGTCAGGCTACTTTGAATGATACTATGACGGTAGATACATGCCATCGTACATTAATCCAGACTTGTAACATGAACAGCACCATGAGTGAGCCTTAATGGGAACTCTGGACCTTAGTGATGATGATCAACCATGTAACTCACTGATCATAACAAAGGTACTACTCTGGTGGGGTTGTTACCAGGCGGAGGGGTGGAGGAGTCCCAGAAATCTTGTACGTCTGCTCAGTTTTGCTGTGAAGCTAAAACTGATTTTAAAAATAAAGTCTATTTTAGAAAAGTGAGAGTTTAAATTTTGACGAGGAATAACATTTTCAAAAACCCCCATCAAATGTTTGAAGAGTTTGTTGCAGAAGGTTAATGAGAGGCAGAGGTGTGCCTCTCTCATGGGTTTGAAATGGAGTTTCCATTTCCTTCTCTACAGATGGTCATCAAGGGGAGGGTAGTGGAGAGCTGAATGGTAAGAGCACTACAGTCACTAAATGCATGTTGCAGTACAAAGTGTACTGTGTAGAAAATAGCATGTAAATTACCTGTATGTGCAAATTCTTTGTACATTCAGTAGTCAGCTGTTAGTATTCCTAGGCTACAAACAGTGGGAGACGGTAGCAGGGGTAGCCAGTTCAGTTCAGTTCATTTCAGTTCAGTCACTCAGTCATGTCCGACTCTTTGTGACCCCATGAATCACAGCACACAGGGCCCTCCCTGTCCATCACCAGCTCCCGGAGTCCATCCAAACTCATGTGCATTGAGTTGGTGATGCCATCCAGCCATCTCATCCTCTGTCATCCCCTTCTCCTCCTGCCCCTAATCCCTCCCAGCATCAGAGTCTTTTCCAATGAGTCAACTCTTCCCATGAGATGGCCAAAGTATTGAAGTTTCAGCCTCAGCATCAGTCCTTCCAAGGAACATCCAGGACTGATCTCCTTTAGGATGGACTGGTTGGATCTCCATGCAGTTCAACGGACTCTCAAGAGTCCTCCAACACCACAGTTCAAAAGCATCAATTTTTCAGCTCTCAGCTTTCTTCACAGTCCAACTCTCACATACATACCTGACTACTGGAAAAACCATAGCCTTGACTAGATGGACCTTTGTTGGCAAAGTAATGTCTCTGCTTTTCAATATGCTATCTAGGTTGATCATAACTTCCCTTCCAAGGAGTAACGTCTTTTAATTTCATGGCTGCAATCACCATCTGCAGTGATTTTGGAGCTCAAAAATGTAAAATCTGACACAGTTTCCACTGTTTCCCCATCTGTTTCCCATGAAGTGATGGGACCAGATGCCATGATCTTCGTTTTCTGAATTTTGAGCTTTAAGCCAACTTTTTCACTCTCCTTCACTTTCATCAAGAGGCTTTTTAGTTCCTCTTCACTTTCTGCCATAAGGGTGGTGTCATCTGTATATCTGAGGTTAGTGATATTTCTCCTGGCCATCTTGATTCCATCTTGGGCTTCTAGCCCGTTTCTCATGATGTACTCTGCATATAAGTTAAATAAGCAGGGTGATAATATACAGCCTTGACATACTCCTTTTCCTATTTGGAACCAGTCTGTTGTTCTATGTCCAGTTCTAACTGTTGCTTCCTGACCTGCATGTAGGTTTCTCAAGAGGCAAGTCAGGTGGTCTGGTATTCCCATCTCTCTCAGAATTTTCCACAGTTTATTGTGATCCACACAGTCAAAGGCTTTGGCATGGTCAATAAAGCAGAAATAGATGTTTTTCTGGAGTCTCTTGCTTTTTCCATGATCCAGCAGATGTTGGCAATTTGATCTCTGGCTCCTCTGCTTTTACTAAATCCAGCTTGAACATCTAGAAGTTCATGGTTCACGTATTGCTGAAGCCTGGCTTGCAGAATTTTGAGCATTACTTTACTAGCGTGTGAGATGAGTG
>SJYQ01003110.1:209844-299894 GCA_006410935.1 Redunca redunca
GGACTGGAAGAAACACAAGCTGGAATCAAGATTGCCGGGAGAAACATCACTAACCTCAGATATGCAGATGACACCACCCTTATGGCAGAAAGTGAAGAGGAACTAAAAAGCCTCTTGATGAAACTGAAGGAGGAGAGTGAAAAAGTTGGCTTAAAGCTCAACAATCAGAAAACGAAGATCATGGCATCTGGTCCCATCACTTCATGGGAAATAGATGGGGAAACAGTGGAAACTGTGTCAGATTTTACTTTTTTGAGCTCCAAAATCACTGCAGATGGTGATCGCAGCCATGAAATTAAAAGACGCTTACTCCTTGGAAGGAAAGCTATGACCAACCTAGATAGCATATTCAAAAGCAGAGACATTACTTTGCCAACAAAGGTCTGTCTAGTCAAGGCTATGGTTTTTCCAGTGGTCATGTATGGATGTGACAGTTGGACTGTGAAGAAAGCTGAGCAGTGAAGAATTGATGCTTTTGAACTGTGGTGTTGGAGAAGAGTCTTGAGAGTCCCTTGGACTGCAAGGAGATCCAACCGGTCCATTCTAAAGGAGATCAGCCCTGGGATTTTTTTGGAAGGAATGATGCTGAAGCTGAAACTCCAGTACTTTGGCCACCTCATGGGAAGAGTGGACTCATTGGAAAAGAGTCTGGTGCTGGGAGGGATTGGGGGCAGGAGAAGAAGAGGACGACAGAGGATGAGATGGCTGGATGGCATCACGGACTCGATGGACGTGAATCTGAGTGAACTCCAGGAGTTGGTGATGGACAGTGAGGCCTGGCGTGCTGTGATTCATGGGGTGGCAAAGAGTCAGACACGACTGAGCGACTGACTTGAACTGACTGATGAAAGTGAAATCGGAGAGTGAAAAAGTTGGCTTAAACTTCAACATTCAGAAAACTAAGATCATGGCATCTGGTCCCAACACTTCATGTTAACTAGATGGGGAAACAATGGAAACAGTAACAGACTTTATTTTGGGGGGCTCCAAAATCACTGCAAATGGTGACTGCAACTGTGAAATTCAAAGACACTTGCTCCTTGAAAGAAAAGTTATGACCAACCTAGACATCATATTAAAAAGCAGAGATGTTACTTTGCCAACAAATGTCTATCTATCTAGTCAAGGCTATGGTTTTTCCAGTAGTCATGTATGGATGTTAGCGTTGGACTTTAAAGAAAGCTGAGCACCAAAGAATTGATGCCTTTGAACTGGTGTTGGAGAAAACTCTTGAGAGCCCCTTGGATTGCAGGGAGATTCAACAAATCCATCCTAAAGGAAATCAGTCCTGAATATTCATTGGAAGGACTGATGCTGAAGCTGAAACTCCAATACTTTGGCCATGTGATGTCAAGGACTTACTCATTTGAAAAGACCCTGATGCTGGGCAAGATTGAAGGCAGTAGGAGAAGGGGATGACAGTGGATGAGATGGTTGGATGGCCTCACCGAATGGATACTCATGAGTCTGAGCAAGCTCCATGAGTTGGTGATGGACAGGGAGGCCTGGCGTTCTGCAGTCCATGGGCTCACAAAGAGTTGGACATGACTGAGAGACTGAACTGAACTGAACTGAGAGATTATCATACTAATTGAAGTAAGTCAGAGAAGGACAAACATCATATAATATCACTTACACGTGTAATCTAAAAATATGAAAAAATGAATTTATTTACAAAAGAGAGACAGATTCACAAATGTGGAAAACAAATTTACAGTTACCAAAGGTGAAGGGATAAATTAGGAGCTTGGGATTAGCATATACACACACTACTATATGAAAATAGATAACAACAAGGGCCTACTCTGCAGTACAGGGAACTCTCCTCAATACTCTGTAATAATCTATATGGGTCAAGAATCTGAAAAAGAATGAATATATATGTATTGTAACTGAATGTATATGTAACCGAAGCCCTTTGCTGTACTCCTGAAACTAATACAACATTGTAAATCCACTCTACTCTGACAGAATAAAATAAATAATTCAATAAGATTTTTTTTTTTTTTTAAAGCACATACCTAAAGGGTTTACCATTCTCCCACCTGGAATTTGAGTACCCAAAACAGTCTACTGCCCTCTGTGAGGGAGCTGGGTCCAGGCCCCTGAAAGTCAATGCTAAGGCACTGGGCCTCTTCTCCTCGCTTCTTCCTGCAAAAACTCAGGTAGCACCTAGATTGCCAGTCTCCACAGCCCAAGCAGAACCTCTTAAGTCCAGCCCCAGACCCATATTTCCATCATTCTCTTTGTTGCTGTTCAGTCAAGTCTGACTCTTTGCACCTCCAGGGACTGCAGCATGCCAGGCCTCCCTGTCCTCCACTGTCTCCTGGAGCTTGCTCAGATTCATGTCCAGAGTCAGTGATGCCACCCAACCATCTCATCCTCTGTTGCCCCCTTCTCTTCCTGCCCTCAATCTTTCACAGCATCGGGATCTTTTCCAATGAGTTAGCTCTTCACATCAGGTGGCCAAAGTGTTGGAGCTTCAGCTTCAGCATCAGTCCTTATATGAAGACCCTATAGTTCTGCCTTTTCCAAATGTCAAGTAAATCACACAGTATGAGGCTTTTGTGTCTGGCTTATTTCATCTAGCAAAATGCTTTTGAAATTCACCCATATTGTTGCCCTCATCAGCCATTCATTCCTTTCTATTCCTGAGTAGTATTCCATTTCTGGATGTATCACAGCTTATTTACCCGGTCACTAGTTGATGGACATTTGGGTGGGTTCCAGCTTTCAGCATTATGAAAAAAAACTGCCACAAACATTTGCATATGGGTCTTTGTATGGGCATAAATTTTCATTTCTCTTGGATTAATACTTAGGAGTGGGATTATCATTTGGAGACCAGCAATTATCAAGAAACTGCCCAACTGTTTTCTGAAATGCTGTACCTGTTTGCATTCCTACCAGCAATATACACAGATTCGAGTTGTTCTGCACCCCTGCTGGCCAGATAAATCTTTTCACAGATATCAACATCTTAATTACTTCAAACTTGTTACAATCATGATCATTAGATCATCAGTAACGTGTGACTATATCTTAAACTTCTCACTCTATAAGCTGAAATTGGATTTTAGGTCTAGTCCTTGCTGCTGCTGCTGCTAAGTCGCTTCAGTCGTGTCCGACTCTGTGCAACCCCATAGACAGCAGCTCACCAGGCTCCCCCATCCCTGGGATTCTCCAGGCAAGAACACTGGAGTGGGTTGCCATTTCCTTCTCCAACGCAAGAAAGTGAAGTCACTCAGTCGTGTCCAACCCCCAGCAACCCCATGGGCTGCAGTTTACCAGGCTCCTCCGTCCATGGGATTTTCCAGGCAAGAGTACTAGAGTGGTGTGCCACTGTCCTTATTCCAAAGTAATAAATCTCACGTAATGCGATTTGGGCAGTGCCTAAGGGTCTGGGAGTTGGACCATAAAGAAAGCTGAACATGGAAGAATTGATGCTTTCAAATTTGGTGCTGGAGAAGATTCTCAAGAGTCCCTTGGACAGCAAGGAGATCAAACCAGTTAATCCTAAAGGAAATCAACCCTGACTATTCATTGGAAGGACTAATGCTGAAGCAGAAGCTCCAATACTTTGGCCACCTGATGTGAAGAACCAACTGATTAGAAAAGAACCTGATGCTGGGAAAGATTGAGTACAGGAGGAGAAAAGGGTGACAGAGGATGAGATGGTTAAATGGCATCACCAACTCAATGGACATGAATTTGTGCAAGCTCCGGGAATTAGTAAAGGACAAGGAAGCCTGGTGTACCACAGTCTACTGGGTCACCAAGAATCAGACACAATTTAGCAAATGAACAACAACAACAAAATAGGGACAAAATTAAGATTAATTGTTGCCAGGTCCTGGTGGTGAGGGGAGGGTTTTTCTACAAAGAGGCACAATACAACTCTCTGAGATGACAGAAATATCCTGGATCTTGATTGTGGTGGTGATTATGCTATATACATTTGTCAACTCATAGAACTGTACACCCGGAAAGGTAAATTTTATTGTATATAAATTATACCTCAATAAAAAGAGCTCAGAAAAAGCTCTGTCCTCATTTTTAATAGTTATTTTCAAGTGGCTTGCAGGGAGATGAAAGAAAGTGAAAGTGTGAAAAGTGTTAGTCGCTTATTTGTATCTGACTCTTTGTAACTCCATGGATGGTAGCCTACCAGGCTTCTCTGTCCATGGCATTTTCCAGGCAAGAATACTGGAGTGGGCTGCCACTTCCTTTTCTATAGGATCTTCCTAACCCAGAGAACAAACCCAGTTCTCCTGCATTGCAGGCAGATTCTTCACCATCTAAGCCACGAGCAGGGACTAGTGCAGGGAGATGGCATTCAGTAGATGTTTGTTGAATGAATGAATGAGTTTCTATGGAAATTCTGCTTTCTGATGAAGTCATATTGTACAGTTCCCTTATGGCTCAGCTGGTAAAGAATCTCCCGCAGTGCAGGAGACCTGGGTTTGATCCCTGCATTGGGAAGATCCCCTGGAGAAGGGAATGGCTACCCACTCCAGTATTATAGCCTGGAGAATTCCATGGACTGTATAGTCCATGGGGTCACAAAGAATCAGACACGACTGAGTGACTTTCATTTTACAATGTATATTGTAAAGAAATGAAAGTAGAAAACAGTAGGTGCTCTGGTTCCCTCTGGTGCCCTGGTCTCTGCCTGAGGAACACGCCTGCTCTGCAACCCTCTGGAGGAAGCAGCACCGGGAGGATGAAGTCAGCTTTCCAAGGAAGTCTTACTCGTCTGGAGTTGGGACATTCATCTGGCAAACACCCAGTACTGAAACAAGCAGATGTTGTTTGGCAGATCCGAGTGTACAAGGCTGCTCTGGGCATGCCCCACACAGGAGAACTTCCCATTGCAGGGCAGGTGAGGATTCTAAAAATGCGAGTGTCACCCCCCCAAGGATGGAGACTTCCTTCTACATTTCTGATCTAGCAACTGTCTTTCAAAATTTATTACAGAATAGGTAATAAAACAACCCTCAATTTAAATATTAACAATATACTACTACTAATTACTGTGAGAGTACAGCTGACTTTAGGAAAATAGGAGAATATGCCCATTTGTATTTCTAGACCAGGTACTTTATAGCCCTTTTTTCTCTACAAATATCATCAGTTCAGTTCAGTCACTCAGTGGTGTCTAACTCTTTGCAACCTCATGGACTGCAGTACACCAAACTTCCCTGTCCGTCCTTTATTCAAAAAAAAAAAATTTATTTATTTACTTGGCTGTACTAGGTCCTAGCGGCATACACAATCTTGAATCCTAGTTGTGGAGTCTTAACCACTGGACAGGAACTTGGGCAAACTCCAGGAGATGGTGAGGAACAGGAAGGCCTGGTCTGTTGCAGTCCACGGGGTTGCAAAGAGTCTGCAGCTGAACAACAATAGAGTATGTAAGTCACAAGACAAGAGGAGGTCACATGGAGAGAAAGGGCAGAGGAGAGGACAGAGCCTAGGACAGCACTGGAAGCCAACCTTCAGAAGTCGTGTATGAATCTAAGCGGGCAGGGAGAAGCCTCCCTATTACGGAGAAGCCATAACAGATTCTGCAAAAGAACTGCCAGAGAAGCAGGAGAAAACCAGGAAAGTGCAGCCTCAGAAGAGCCTGCTTGAAGATGAGGATGTGGGTCCGGAAGATGGATGCACAGACAAAGTGAGACGAGCACAGAGAGAGTCCGCTGGATTGGGAGTCAAGAGGAGTCCGGCAACTCTGATAAGGAAAGAAGTGAGGTTGGAGTGGGTGTGAGGAGTGAGTGAGCGAGAGGCACCTCTTGAGAAGCTTTGCTCGAAGGAGAGCAGAAGCAAAGCCGGAGGAGAACAGAGAATCTCATGTCAGTCGTGGTAGGAGGGTGCTGGGGAAGCCAGTGATGAGCTGGGAAGTGCTTAACAACCCCCACCTTTGGAAACCAAAATCTTCACTCCGTGTAAATACCCTATCTGGGCTTGCTAGGGGGTGCTAGTGATAAAGAACCTGCCTGCCAATGCAGGGGATGCCTGAGACAAGGGTTCTATCCCTGGATCAGGAAGATTCCCTGGAGGAGGGCATGGCAACCCAGTCCAGCATTCTTGCCTGGAGAATCCCACAGACAGAGGAGCCTGGTGGGCTGCAGTCCATGACGTTGCAAAAGAGCTGGTGACGACAGAGTGACTGAGCACACAGACACAGTACTCTGTTCGTGGCCAATTCCAATGGCCATGATGTCAAAGAGTTTGCAAAATCCCTGAGAATTTGATAACTGGCTCTGAGGAGCCAGGGCAACCCATCTCCTAAGGAGAGAGACAGAGTGTTGTTTCAGGACAAAGGAAGCATAAATGAGGGAGGTGAGATGGGGGTGGGAGAGTTGGGGGTGGGGGAGTGGGGACAAGGTTCCCATCAGGATGGAGTCTTTGCCAAGTAAGTGCAAGCCCCGGGATGCTGGTGCTGGCAGAGCGGAAGTGGTGTTGGAACAGCTGCAGCAGGGGAGGCCAGTGGGAGACAGGGGTGTGGGGTTACAGTCCAGAGCGGACAGGGTGACCCAGTCCAAGGGTGGGCGGCTGCCCCCCAGAATGTTGAGGAATCAGAGTCTGAGAGGCCATCGTGGCAAATGCGTCATCTCCACTGACATTGAAAGAGGCCAAAAATGGTACACGAGTTGAGTGACCAAGCACATCAGCAGTGGGCAGCTAAAGCCTTCAGGATGTGAGGCATGTGTGTGAGTGTGTGTGGTGGGTGGTGGGGTGGTTTTTGGAAGTCTGTGCATGACCACCATCAGAGGGGGAGGAGGAGGTGGAGGAGGGGGTATGGGAGGGGGCAAGGGTTTGTGCAACAGAGAGGGAGAGACGTAGTCTGCATGTGGCCATGGTGACCCAGGAAAATCCAACTTTGGCTTGTTGTTCTGAGCTCTGAGAGGAGAGACAGCAAAACAGCCCCCATTTCTGGGACAGCCGTGGAACATTCTTGGGGTGAGCTGGGTGCTCCTGAAGAAATGGGATAGGGCTGAGGGGTTTGCTGATGGCAAAGCGGAGAGTCCTTGGAGTGGGGGAAGGGGGAAGGATGGAGGAGAGGTGGGGCTGGGACTGGGTCTGACTAGGGTGGCACAGAGCAGTCAGGGGTGTGCTTCTGGGTGAGCAGAGTCTTGGGTTTCTGGCAGTGGCTGTGTTAAGAATGAATTTGAGACATGTACCCTCATTTGAGTACAACAAATTCCACACCAATATGCCTCCAACATCGTCAACAAGATGCCAGACCTGAGATTCCCTGAGACGTTGCCTGATTTAACCTCTAAGCAGGCTGAAAGGCTCTCAGCATCATTCAGCATCCCCCACTCATGGAGCCCTTAATTCCTTCACTTTGAACCTCCGAGGCTCTTGTCGAGGTTTCTGGCATCCAGTTTAGATTTCTTGGCCCAGCACTCCTGCCTTAGAGAGTTTTTCCTTCTGAAATTCAATTTCAAATATCTTTTGTGTGTACTCTTTAGCATTCTTCTCCTAACCCTATCCATTTGTGATGTGTTAAAACTGTTTCTCTGATGGGATTCCTTTTCCCTCAGTTGACAGATTAACTCAAATCATGCTTCTTCCAAGGGGATTTTGTTTGATTCCTCAAACTTTTCTTTTGAACAAAAGGGAGGTTTAAAAACAATAACGAGTTGAAACCTTCCTACACTGTTGGTGAGAATGCAAATTGGTACAATCACTAGGGAGAACGGTAATGGAGTTTCCTTTAAAAAAAAGTAAAAATAGAACTACTATATGACCTAACAGTCCTGCTCCTGGGCATATATCTGGAGCAAGACATAATTTGAAAAGATACATGAACCCCAATGTTCATAGCAACACCATTTACAATAGCTGAGATATGGAGACAACCTAAATGTCCATCAACAGAGGAATGGATAAGAAAAATGTGATTCACACATACAATGGAATAGTACTCAGCCCTATAAAGAACAATATAATGCCATTTGAGCAGCATGGATGGACCTAGAGATTACCACAGTAAGTCAGATAGAGACAAATATCATATGATATCACTTATATGTGGACTCTAAAAATACGATACAAATGCACTTATTTACAAAAGAGAAATAGACTCACAGACATGGAAAACTAACTACAGTTACCAAAAGGGAAATGGCGGGGGGCGGGGGCGGGGGGATAAANGGCGGGGGCGGGAGGATAAATTAGGAAATTGGGATGAACACACACACATTACTGCATACAAAATAGATAATCAACAAGGGGCTACTGGATAGCACAGGGAACTGTACTCAGTATTCGGTAATAACCTAAATAGCAAAAGAATCTGGAAAAGAATAAATAGATGTACTGGTTCCAAATAGGAAAAGGAGTATGTCAAGGCTGTATATTGTCACCCTGCTTATTTAACTTATATGCAGACTACATCATGAGAAACGCTGGGCTAGAAGAAGCCCAAGCTGGAATCAAGATTGCCAGGAGAAATACCAATAACCTCAGATATGCAGATGACACCACCCTTATGGCAGAAAGTGAAGAGGAACTAAAAAGCCTCTTGATGAAAGTGAAAGAGGAGAGTGAAAAAGTTGGCTTAAAGCTCAACATTCAGAAAACGAAGATCATGGTATCTGGTCCCATCACTTCATGGGAAATAGATGAGGAAACAGTGGAAACAGTGTCAGACTTTATTATTTTGGGCTCCAAAATCACTGCAGATGGTGATTGCAGCCATGAAATTAAAAGACGCTTACTCCTTGGAAGGAAAGTTATGACCAACTTAGAGAGCATATTCAAAAGCAGAGACATTACTTTGCCAACAAAGGTCTGTCTAGTCAAGGCTATGGTTTTTCCAGTAGTCATGTATGGATGTGAGAGTTGGACTGTGAAGAAAGTTGAGAGCTGAAGAATTGATGCTTTTGAACTGTGGTGTTGGAGAAGACTCTTGAGAGTCCCTTGGACTGCAAGGAGATCCAACCAGTCCATTCTAAAGGAGATCAGTCCTGGGTGTTCTTTGAAAGGAATGATGCTGAAGCTGAAACTCCAGTACTTTGGTCACCTCGTGCAAAGAGTTGACTCATTGGAAAAGAATCTGATGCTGGGAGGGATTAGGGGCAGGAGGAGAAGGGTGCGACAGAGGATGAGATGGCTGGATGGCATTACCGACTTAATGGACATGAGTTTGAGAGAACTCTGGGATTTGGTGATGGACAGGGAAGCCTGGCGTGCTGCAGTTCATGGGTTTGCAAAGAGTCAGACACGACTGAGCGACTGAACTAAACTGAACTGAACTGACATGTATAACTGAATCACTTTGCCATACACCTGAAAGTAAGACAACATTTTAAAATGAACTCTGGAATAAAATTAAACTATAGATTAAAAGTAAATTTGACCAAAATCCAAAAATAAAATTAAATATAAAATAGAATAAAATCATGTACTGGTATTATTAGGAATATATACAGCAGTAGTCCTGCTGTTTCTATATGTCCTTTAAAAGAGTACCAGAGGGAATTCATCCATCACAAGTATTTTTCTAGGACTTAGAAGTTTTGTTTTGTTTTGTTATTTTGGTGGCACGGTGGAGAAGGGAATGGCAAGCCACTCCAATGTTCTTACCTGGAAAATCCCAGGGACGGAGGAGCCTGGTAAACTGCAGTCCATGGGGTCGCTAAGAGTCGGACACGATTGAGCGACTTCACTTTCACTTTTCACTTTCATGCATTGGATAAGGAAATGGCAACCCAATCCAGTGTTCTTGCCTGGAGAATCCCAGGGACGGGGGAGCCTGGTGGGCTGCCGTCTATGGGGTCGCACAGAGTCGGACACGACTGAAGCGACTTAGCAGCGGCAGCAGCATGCAGCTTGTGGGATCGTTCCCTGACCAGGGATTGAACCCAGGCCCTCAGCTGTGAGAGCACTGAGTCTTAACCACCAGACTGCCAGGGAATTCTAGGACTTCGAAGACCCTTAGTAGTCAACCAAATATGATAATGCAATCTGTTTGTTGCACTAATGTAGCTGGTAACACAGCTGCCAACTCCTATTTCAGAGGGAAGAGTATCACATCGTGATGAAGACAACATTTCAAACACTTGATTTTATAACCTGGAATTTTCCATCTTAAAACCCAGCCTCTAGAAACAAGAGAAATGCTATGTTGGGTTCCTGTTTTCCAGGGTGACGGGATTCAGTGGAGTAACAGTATAAATGAGAAATTCAACAAGGTTACTGGAACTGCTGATAGAAAGTTACAGGAACTGCTGATAGAAAGAAACTGCTGAGTCAGAGTCAATTCAGTGTGGGTGTCACCAACATTAACTTTTAGTTTTACATTCCTTCACCACAGAGTGTCCTCTGATGAAATTCTCCATGTACTTTTGATTGTTTTTTAAAAACGCAAACCAGGTTCCCCAACCATTCTGTAGAAGGTGTCCAGCCATCAGAGAATAATCATTTTAAATAAAGCGACTTCCTGACCCCACTTGACCATATTCAGAAATCTCAGCCTGAAAGATAAAGTATTTCTGTCTGGAGTAGACTGATTCCTTTGTTTTGATAGTGTTTGAGGTCTACAACCTAAGCCTTTTTTTTTTTTTAAATTATTTATTTGGCTGCCCTGGGTCTTAGTTGCAGCATATGGGATCTAGTACCCTGACCAAGGACTGAACCCAGGCCCTCTGCATTGGGAGCCTACAGTCTTAACCACTGGACCACCAGGGAAGTCCCTAAGCCAGTTTTGATGATCCATTTTGCTGTTTATATTTATTGTCTAGACCATCAATGTTTTAGGGGAATCCATGTAAAAAAATTATAAGTAGTTGTAATGCAAGATGCATATGATAAGATATAAGGTAGACCCCAAACAGTGTGGGAAGTTACAGAAAGGAGCACTTTTATTTGATATTGGAGTGTAATTGATTAACAATGTGGTGTTAGTTTCAGAGGTACAGCAAAGTGATTCAGTTATACATATACATGTATCTAGGCATGTGTGCCCAATCAGGCAGTCGTGTCTGACTCTGCAACCCGATTGACCTGCCAGGCTCCTGGGTCTACGGACTTTTCCAGGCAAGAATACTGGAGTGGGTTGCCGTGCCCTCCTCCAGGGGGTCTTCCTGACTCAGAGATTGAACCGTGTCTCTTATGCTTCCCGCCTTGGCAGGTGGGCTCTCTTTACCACTCGCACCACCTGGGAAGCTCCCCATACATCTATCTATTCTTTTTCAAATTCTTTTCTCATTTAGGTTATTATACTGTGTGGCACAGAGTTCCCTGTGCTATACACTGTGTCCTTGTTGGTTATCTATTTTATTTTTTTCTTAAGATTTTTTGATGTGGATCATTTTTAGAGTCTTTAATGAATTTGTTACAATATTGCTTCTGTTTTATTTTTTGGTTTCTGGGCCCCAAGGCACGTGGGATCTTAGCTTCCCAAGCAGGGATTGAATCTGCACTCCTTGCATTAACCACTGGACCACCAGGGAAGTCTTAGTTAGCTATTTGAAATATAGCAATATATACGTGACAGTCTCCAAAGAGGTGGTGGGAACAGCAGCAAAGGCAGAGGAATTAGTGAAAACAAAGATGTGTGGCATGTTTGGGAAACACCAAGTAGATTTGCCTTGGGAAGAGCACAGGATGCAAAAAGAATAAAGACTAGTTTACAGCCAGACTCATGTGGGTACCAGGCTAAGCAATATAGTCTCTGTGAGAAAGGCAATGCGGACCAATTTTAAGTTGAGGGTATACTTTATTTTTCTGGGCTCCAAAATCACTGCAGATGGTGACTGCAGCCATGAAATTAAAAGACGCTTACTCCTTGGAAGAAAAGTTATGACCAACCTAGACAGCATATTCAAAAGCAGAGACATTACTTTGCCGACTAAGGTCCATCTAGTCAAGGCTATGGTTTTTCCTGTGGTCATGTATGGATGTGAGAGTTGGACTGTGAAGAAGGCTGAGCGCCAAAGAGTTGATGCATTTGAACTGTGGTGTTGGAGAAGAGTCTTGAGAGTCCCCTGGACTGCAAGAAGATCCAACCGGTCCATTCTGAAGGAGATCAGCCCTGGGATTTTTTTGGAAGGAATGATACTAAAGCTGAAACTCCAGTACTTTGGCCACCTCGTGCAAAGAGTTGACTCATTGGATAAGACTCTGATGCTGGGAGGGATTGGGGGCAGGAGAAGAAGGGGACAACAGAGGATGAGATGGCTGGATGGCATCACTGACTTGATGGACGCGAGTCTGAGTGAACTCCGGGAGTTGGTGACTGACAGGGAGGCCTGGCATGCTGCGATTCATGGGGTCGGACACGACTGAGCAACTGAACTGAACTGAACTGATGCTCTCAGACGTCAAATCCCCCAATGTGTGTCAGATGATCTGAAATGGTGCAGGGCCATCAGCTGACACTGCATTTGTCCCATGTGTAAGATCTTTTCTATTATTATTTCACTGTTATTATTAATATCATCATCATCATCTTTCACAGTCATTTATTACATGTGCCAGGAACACTTGTCAAGCCTTGAGGGTCAAGACAGAATGTAAGAGAGTGGATAATCTCATTGGAGCCATCAGATAATAAGCAAGAGTGAGGAGGGAGATTTCATATGAATAAATTGTACTATAAAAATCAAAGGACTTCCCTCGTGATCCAGTGGTTAAAAATCTGCCTTCCAATGCAGGGGACATGGGTTCAATCCTTGGTCAGGGAATTAAGATCCCATATCATTGGAAAAGACTCTGATGCTGGGAAAGATTGAGGGAGAAGGGGGCAACAGAGGATGAGAGAGTTGGATGGCATCACCAACTCAATGGACATGAGTTTGAGCAAACTCGGGGAGACAGTGAAGGACAGGGAAGCCTGGCGTGCTGCAGTCCATGGGGTTGCAGAGAGTCAGACCAACTGAGTGACTGAACAACAAAATTTGGGGGGAGGGGAGGGGTGCACGTAAGCCCATGAACCGCAACTACTGAGGCCACGTGCTCTGGAGTTTGCATGACACAACTAGAGAGAATCCCCTGTGACTTGATGAAGACCGGACGTAGCCAAGAATATCCTTCCCTTTTGGGAACAGGGTTGGGTAGGCTATTTGAAACAGCCCTTCCATGGATAACAGCTAAAACTGCTGGGTCAAGTATTGGGTTGGCCAAAAAAGTTCGTTAGGGTTTTTTCCATGTGATCTTACAGATCAATGCATTTTTTAAAAAACCCAATACATTAAAAACAACAACAACAACAACAAAAAACCAACCTTCTTAAAAGCTCAGATACCCTAGAAGGAATTTTCTAGGTTGAACTCTGTAAGAAAGTGGAGCTTGAAGAAATTCAGAGACTCTTGTAGCTGCTGTTGCCAAAAAACAAAGGCAAACCGGAAGAACTTGAATTTGGGATTTGAAGGCATAGGGCATAGAAGGGAACATCTTAGTTTCTCAAACTGGTGTCCTCCTCACACCAAATGGGAATTAAGATATGAGTCAGTGCAAGTGGAAGGAAGGTTCAACCACCAGTAAGGCTTCCCACACCCCTGTCTGAGACCTCATCTCTGCCCAGAAACCCTAGAGGACTCAGTCCCTTTTCAAACATGCAATTAACTTTTTCTAGAAAGTTCTTCCGAATTTGAAGATCAGGAAGACTATCTGAAGTGAACTACCAAGTTTCAGTTATTCAAATTCTCAGGTCTGTTCAGAGTGCTTTGTGGATAGTGAAACTGAGCAGGATCTTGTAGGGCTCCTGGGCACAAAAGTCTTTCTGTGCCCAGAGAGCTCCACCCCCACCCCCACCCCCCACCCCCTCAACACACACATTTTTTGTTTGCAGGAAATAGGCTTCATTCCACCTCTGTGACCTTCCCTGTGTTCCAAAGGGCGGGTTCAAACAGTTGCTAATCAGGGAAGGGAGGGGGTTTGAGGAGCAATCAAAAGACAATAGTGTAGCCTTGGGGTAGGGTCCTGGTTCCCCCTCAAGGAATATACATAACAATATCTTTGAGCTGCTTTACAGATACAAAAACTCCCAGGAGGTGAAAGAAGGTTAACTGCATGCTGCCCACAAGCACGCAGACCCCAGACAGGCTGGAACCAGAAGGTTGATGACGCCTACTCCCATCAGTAGCAGTATTAGTCGCTCAGTCCTGTCCGACTTTTTCCAACCCCATGGACTGTAGCCCGCCAGGCTCCTCTGTCCATGGGATTCTCTAAGCAAAAATACCTATTGCCTCCTCCAAGGGACCTTCCCAACGATACATAAAGGAGACTTCATCAATGTGCATTAGAGGATACCCCAGGTTAATTGTTATAAAAAAGTGTCTCTTGAGTCTCTAAATTCTATACCAGTCCTATACCTCTGGTGGGCAGATTGTTTGTTTCTTTATTTAGGATTTAAGGCGAATGACCTGGGGCTATTTGTTTCCCTCAACCTGACTGAAGCTAAAGGCACAGTTGAAATGTCTATTTTTCTTGCCATACTCAGAAGAGATTGCTGCTCATCTACTCTGATTCTCATTCTTTTCAGCTTACAGTAAAAATAGCTTATTTTTTTTTTTGCAACCGATGTCTTATAATAAAGCAGTGCTGAAAAATTAAATAGAAGAAAGTTCAGTTGCCATACAGGCTACAAAAATGATTTGCTGGTGGTGATTTTAAGATTGATTCCAAATAGATTTACGAAGAAGGGCACTTGGAAGACGTGGTTCAAATTTTCCTATTTAACGTATCTTGAAATTACAGGCGTGTTAGGGGAAGCACACTGACTGCAACTGCCCACCCTGGCCAGGCACCAGAGTAACCATTTGCATGAGTTGTTTTATGACAGGAGGTCCTGGCAAGGAACACGGAACTAATAGGCCATCACCAACGAGAAGAGTTTGGCAAAGGTCGAAAACAGACACCACATGTCTGACCACCTCTCAGAATCCTTCTCACTGGCATCCATATTGGATGAACAAGGCATGTACCACCAGGAAGGACTCTGAGTCAGAATGATTGGCTAAAGACAACCCAGAAACTAATCCCATCACCATAAAACCCAAGCCACGTGGCAGAGCTGTTATCCTGGGTTTCCTTACTCTACTGCTCTCCACCCGGGCACCTTTGCCCAATGAAAAATCTCTTGCTTTGTCAGCACGTGTGTCTCCTCAGACAATTCATTTCTGAGTGTTAGACAAGAGCCCAGTTTTGGGCTCTGGAGGGGGTGCCCTTCCTGCAACAGGCTCATTTTCCCTAAAATTTCAAAAAGCATAGAGCTTAGGCTCTTAAGGTTATAGCAGTGATAAAAGCTTTCATAGTCATTTCTAAAAAGCAACACTTCATAGTTTTCTCTCTCCAATGGTTCTCTAATATACTTGCAGAAGGAAGGCAATGGAAAACCAAGAATAAAAATAGCGAAAGGAAGGAACGTCGCTCAGTCGTGTCCGACTCTTTGCGACCCTGTGGACTGTAGCCTACCAGGCTCCTCTGTCCATGGGATTTTCCAGGCGGTAGTACTGGAGTGGATTGCCATTTCCTTCTCCAGCGGATCTTCCCGACCCAGGGATCGAACCCAGGTCTTCCACATTGTAGACAGACGCTTTACCGTCTAAGCCACAGCTCTCCACAATTGGGTTTCCTGTCTACTTTCCCTGTTCAAAGAAAAGAGGAGACACCATCTTGCAACAGAGGCTTCATAGACAACTGGGCTTCTCCAGTTACTCCCATTACCCCACCACCAAACAGCCAGAAGAATGTCTACAAGCTGATCACACCCTGCTCTTTAAACCAGGACCGTAAAATTCTTCACTACCCCCTCTTCCTGTTGGGACAAAAAGTTCTGAAGGAATTAGCCCACTGTGGCCCCCTTTGCCTGGTGAAGCAATTAAGCTATTCTTTTCTACTTCACCCCAAACTCTGTCTCTGAGATTCAGTTAGGTACCTGGGTACAGAGGCTGAATTGCAGCTGCAATAGGCAGGAGAAAACTCCACTGGAGACAACTGGAGGGCATGGCAACCCACTCCAGTATTCTTGCCTGGAGAATGCCCTGGACAGAGGAGCCTGGTGGGCTACAGTCCACAGGGTTGCAAAGAATTGGACACGACTGAAGTGACTTAGCACGCTCGCCTGTAATGAGTAACAGACTTTATTTTCTTGGGCTCCAGAATGACTGTGAATGGTGACTGAAGCCATGAACTAAAAGATGCTTGCTTCTTGGAAGGAAGGCTATGACAGACCTAGACAGCATATTCAAAAGCAGAGACATCACTTTGCTGAGAAATGTCCATATAGTCAAAGTTATGGCTTTTCCAGTAATCATATATGGATGTGAGAGCTGAACAATAAAGAAGGCTGAGCACCAAAGAATTGATGCTTTTGAATCCAAGTGCTGGAGAAGACTCTTAAGAGTCTCTTGGACTGCAAGGAGATCAAACCAGTCAATCCTAAAGGAAATCAACCCTGAATATTCATTAGAGGGACTGATGCTGAAGTTGAAGCTCCATCATTTTGGTCACCTGATGCAGAGTTGACTCATTGAAAAAGACCCTGATGCTCAGAAAGATTGAGGGCAGGAAGAAAAGGGGGTGGCTGAGGATGAGATGGTTGGATGGCATCACTGACTCAGTGGACATGGGTTTGAGCAAACTGCAGGAGATAGAGAAGGACAGGGAAGTCTAGTGGGCTACAGTCCATGGGGTCACAAAGAGTCAGACAAGATTTAGCAACTAAATGTCACATCAGCATGTAACCTTAGAAGACCTACTCTAACCTAACAAGTACAAAACCAAACACACCGAAAAATCAAGCACTCTTCTTAAATCTGAAAGAGAAGTGAGAACTCAGGGAAACTGCTAACCTCCCCAAACTGGAAAGATACACAAGCAGACACAGGGAATCACAACTCACGAGAGGAGAACTCCCTTGTTACCCTAGATTTCCTTGGGAACCAGTGCTGGGGTGGAAAAGCACAGAACATCCCAGCCATGACAAGACATAGGAGAAGAGGGAGTCAGGCAGAAGACGAAAATGGAAAATATCCTGAGGGCCATGCTTCACTTGGTACCAGTCCAGCGGGAGAAAATTACTGCTGAACTTGACCACTGCCCCCAACCCTCCCTGACTCTGCACACCAGTCAGAGGAGTGAATAATGGTGTATCTTCAGAACCTTTCCTAAGTAGGCCTCTCCTATGGATAAAAGAAAAGACTACATGAAAGCATCTTCTCCAGACTGCCTCCCAGAGTAGTGGCCTCTGGACAGAGTGACCAGAGAGGTCAGGGCCATCGGTCCCCATCCCTTTGCCTGATCTTGTCTCCTCTGCAGCAACCTCAGTTGGAACTAAGAAACACAGCAGTGGCCTTGACCTCTGAAAACACCGGAAGCCTCTGTTTCTTTTCTTCTCTCCTTAGCTGGGCTCCCTTCATGCTCAGATGCCAGCCATTGCCACCCAGGCAGGTTAGACACTCTGCCTCAATATAGTTCACGACATGGGAATTTGATCTAGACCAACACATGATCTCCAGCCAGTAGGGTTTTGGCCAGATCCCAAGAGAGAAAGAAACTCGTATTCTAAGCTGAGACTAATTGTTCCCATATTATTTTGCACTTCCCTGTGACATCAGCTTAGTGCATGCTTCAGGCAGGATAAGGCTGAGTTAGAGAGACTGTTAAAACAAAGCAGGCCTCTGCCATTTACAAGAAAGGTGAAAGCCAAGGTTCTGCAGAGCAGAAAGGTGGGGGATTGGTCATCAAGCTATTTTCTGGTTCTGAGAAGGGCGAACCCTAATAATGCTGCTCCCTGAGAAATTTGTTGCTGTTCATTGGCTAAGTCGGCTCTTTGCGACCTCATAGACTGCAGCATTTCAGGCTTCCTTGTCCTCCACTATCTCCCAGAGTTTGCTCAAACTCAAGTCCATTGAGTCAATGATGCCATCTTACCATCTCATCCTCTGTCACCCCCTTCTCCTCCTACCTTCAATCTTTCCCAGCATCAGGGTCTTTTCTAGTGAACTGGCTCTTCACATCAGGTGGCTAAAGTTATCAGAGCTTGAGCTTCAGCATCAGTCCCTCTAATGAATATTCAGGGTTGATTTCCTTTAGGATTTACTGGCTTGATCTCTCTGCTGTCCAAGGTATTCTCAAGAGTCTTCTCCAGCACCACAATTTGAAAACATCAGTTCTTTGGCACTTAGTGTTCTTTATGGTCCAACTCTCACATCTGTACATGAATACTGGAAAACCCATAGCTTTGACTGACTATACGGACCTTGGTGGCAAAAGGAGAAATTAATGCTTTCTTTTCTTCATGCTCATAGTTGAGCCTTGTGAAAAGTCAATTGATGTCAACGCTTTTCTGTTAGAGGCAAATTTTCAAATTCCCAGGAAAAATATTTGAGTATGTTAAAATCTTTGGGAAATATACAGAAAGAGTGAGGGAAGGGTGAGCCAAAAATGCCACCCACTCCTAAGAGTTTTTAAACAAGATTCAGGAAGAGATTTCAATGTACAGTGTTTAAAACATATGGTTCTTATTTGAAACATAATTAGAAATGTATCTTAGTGTATAAGGCATTTTAAAAGCCAAGAGGAAGGACATTTCTGGTAACCAAATGTCTTGGATGATGTCAGAATCATGGCATGAAGAGGAATACCAAAGACACTTTGGCAATATTTTGAGAGATTTGCTTCTTCGTGTTGTTTCACTTTTTTAAAGTGAAAAGTTGTTTACAAATGAAACAAGAAGGAAGAGAATGAGATATTATCAAACGCAATTTGGAATCAAGGGATTCCTAAACCTAGGCAGTATAAAGAGAGAAGTTTGTTGATGAGATACAGGTTCCAAATGCTAATCAATTATAAGTCAAATGCTCTGTGACATTTTCTTTCCATTCTCTGCCCTTTCAGCAAACTACTGTTTGTTTTTATCTGATCCGTTTTTCACTCTGGGAATAATAAAGAAAAAGAAACAAGCATTTGATAGTTGTTGTTCAGTCAGCAAGTCTTGTCTGACTGCGGCCCCATGGACTGCAGCCCATCACTCTTCCCTGTCCTTCACTATCTCCCGGAGTTTGCTCAAACTCATGTCCATAAAGTTGGTGATGCCATCCAACTATCTCATCCTCTGCCACCCCCTTCTCCTCCTGCCCTCAATCTTTCCCAGCATCAGGGTCTTTTCCAATGAGTCAACTTATCACATAAGACAGCCAAAGTATTGAAGTATTTGGGTATTTGATTAGAGAACAAAAAAAAGAAATAAATGGTCACCATTTGGCTCTTGGTCCCAGCTCACTTACCTGGCTGTCCCTGGCTAACTTGTAAAGTCCTGGCATCTAGACCTATTGTGTTAAAACCCTGGGGGCCAGACCCAGGGATCAGTGTGATGCTAATTGTGTAGCCAAGGTTGGGAACCACTGTCATCAATTCTGAGACATCAGGAGGGAGAGAAAACGCCTCCCACCCCCAGTGACAAAGTATTTCCCAGGCTTTTGTACTCACAGAACAGGAGTAACATCTCAGAGTGCACTTTGGGGAGCCAGGTTTAGTTTGGCTTTTCGAGATAGTAAAAACAAGAATGATCATTGTTTATCAGAGTCATTACCTGAAACACGGGACATTTTAATATCAAAATAGCAGACATGAGGGGACTTCCCTGGTGGTCCAGTGGTAAACAACCTGCCTTGCAGTGCAGGGAAATAGGTTTGATTCCTGGTTGAGGAACTAAGGTGCCTCAGAGAAACTAAGCCCTTGAGCTACCACAAAAGATTCCTCGTGATTCAACAAAGATCCTGAGTGCCGCAATAAGACCTGACACTGTCAAATTTAAAAAAAAAAAGTAGAAAGGACATTAACATCAGAGTATTAAAAATCTGATTATATGTGTATACATACACACATACCTATATATCTGCTTATGTGTGTATGTTTACATGTAGATTTCACCACTAAGAAGAATTCTCACTAAGGAACTGAGAAGAGTTAAGAGGAGTTCTCCGAATGCCTGGCTTGGGTACCAGCTTAGGTCCTGTGTGCAACACCTCTACAGGAAGCTGACACCACGTGAGTATGTACTACACACCAAGCCCTGGTCTACTTGGTTTACACGTATTAAATAATTTCATTCTCAACACCCTAAAACAATAGGTACTGTTCTTAAATTCATTTTTGAGGTAAGAAAGTCATCATATCAGGTGAAGCAATTTGCTCTGGGTTACACAGTAAGTGATGGAGTCTGACTGAACTCAGGTACTCAGATTTCAGAGCTCCACATTCTCAATCACTTTACTGCACACGTTGCTGTCTCTTCGGGTATTGCACTATTAGGCAAACATTTATTAAGCAACGGCTACATGCTTGGCACCATGATGACTTCCAGGTATACGGAGAATAAGAGGAGGATTAAAATCTAGGTGCTTGGTACCTAGGTGTGCAGATGTGCTATGCTCAGTTGTGTCCAACTCTTTGCAACCCCATGGGCTGTAGCCTGCCAGGCTCCTCTGTCCATGGGGTTCCCCAGGCAAGAATATTAGAGTGGGTTGCCATTTCCTTCTCCAGGGGACCTTATTGGCCCAGGGATCAAATCCAGGTCTCCTGCATTGGCCGGCATATTCTTTACAGTAGGGACACAAGTGTGTTGGGGACACACTTAGTTCTGTTCTTCACATTTCCCCGGAAGGGAGGGGCTTCCCCCTCCACTTTCCAGGAAGGAGATGAAGGAAGAGGCCCGTCTGACTGCTCTCCATCCCCCTACTCATTACTGGGAAGGAGGGGCTTGAGGTGGTTTACCAGATTGTCAGTGATTTGGAAGGAGAAACCTGGTTGGACAAGCAGTGGGTTTCCCAGGCCAGGCTCTCCTCCCAGAGACGGCAAGTTCTGCATTGTTCCAAGGGGCAATCTGACTCAGTCACTGCCCTCCTGGAAGCCTGAGTGGCCTCTCTGTACCTGGGGAGCCTGGCCCCATGCCTGGTCTCTGCCGCAGGTGGGCTTCTGGGCACTGACAGTAACACCTGGGGGCGATTAAGGGTCTGTCTCCCTGGATGGTCATCAAGTAGACTTAGTTTGTATTAGGGGATCTGCACTGAAAACACAGGACTAGGCATCAGTGCCAACATCCTCATACCCACAAGGGTTGCCAAAGGCCAGGAGTCTCGCGTGTAACATGTGAGTGCCTAGAAAGGTAAACCAGGAGGCTGGGGAGCCCGGAGCATGGGTTGCCAACCTAGACTGGGGGATAGGGTGCATGAGCTGAGTCCTGAAGGACCACAGGTGTTTTAGACTTTGAGCAGCGGGGTGGGGGTGGTAGGACACGCCAGACAGGGGTGAGAGCCAATGCAGAGGCAGGAGAGGATGGAAGACCATCCAGAATGACCAGAGCACAGAGCATTCACAGCAGAGAGGTAGGGAGTGAGCCTGGAAGGGGAGGCAGGGACAGAGTGGTGGAAGGCCTGGAATACCAGGAAAAGCCTTGTGTCTTTCACCCTGAGGGCAGTGAGGAGACTTGCAGAGGGTTTGAAGCAGAAAGTGACATGGTCACTTCGACATTTGGACAAGATTGCTCCAGGATAGTGTGGCGAGCTGCTCCCAGCACTGGACCTGCTGGGAGGCTGGAACAATCCCCGGGCCAAAAATGACGAGATCTCGAAAGGAGGGAGATGGCTGTGAGGATGCAGAAGGGAGAGATCAAAGAGGTGCCCATGGGTCATCATGACTGATCAGCTATGGAGATCTGGGGAAAAGGAGAATTAGAGACTGAGGGTATGCAGGTACAATCCTCAAGACGGAAATCCAAGCAGATCAGGAAGAGAATGGCAGTCAACTGCAGCTGATTCTATCTAGAAAGTGCAAGGGTTGGGTAATCAGTTGTGTCAGACTCTGTAACCCCATGGGCTATATCCTGCCAGGCTCCTCTGTTCATGGGGTTCCTCAGGCAAGAATACCTGAGTGGGTTGCCATTTCCTTCTCCAGGGGATCTTACTGGCCCAGAGATCAAACTGAGGTCTCCTGAAATGACTGGCAAATTCTTTAGGGTCTGGGCCACAGGTGTGCTGGGGACACACTTAGTTCTGTTCTTCACATTTCCCTGGAAGGGAGGGCCTTCCCCCTCCACTTTCCAGGGAGGAGATGAAGGAAAAGGCCCGTCTGACTGCTCCCCATCCCCCTACCCATTGCTGGGAAGGAGGGGCTTGAGGTGGTTTACCAGACTGTCCGTGATTTGGAAGGAGAAACCTGATGGGTAAGCAGCAGGTTTGCCAGGCCAGGCGCTCCTCCCAGAGAGGGCAAGGTCCGCATTGTTCCAAGGGGCAATCTGACTCAGTCACTGCCCTCCTGGAAGCCCAAATGGCCTCTTGGCTCCTGGGGAGCCTGGCCCCATGCCTGATCTCAGCTGCAGCTGGGCTTCTGGGCACTGGCAGCCACACCTTGGGGCGATTAAGGGTGTGTCTCCCTGGATGGTCATCAAGTAGACTTAGTTTGTATTAGGGGATCTGCACTGAAATCCAGGACCAGGCGTCAGTGCCAACATCCTCATACCCACAAGGGTTGCCAAAGGCCAGGAATCTCATGTGTAACACGTGAGTACCTAGAAAGGTAAACCAGGAGGCCGGGGAGCCAGAGCGGGGTTCTGAACCTAGACTGGGGGATAGGGTGCATGAGCTGAGTCCTGAAGGACCACAGGCGTTTTAGACTTTGAGCAGCGGGGTGGGGGTGGTAGGACACGCCAGACAGGGGTGAGAGCCAATGCAGAGGCAGGAGAGGATGGAAGACCATCCAGAATGACCAGAGCACAGAGCATTCACAGCAGAGAGGTAGGGAGTGAGCCTGGAAGGGGAGGCAGGGACAGAATGATGCAATGCCTAGAACACTAGGAAGCTGGCGTATTTCAGCCTGTATATCAGCCTGAAGGCCGTGAGGAGGCTTGCAGAGGGTTTGAAGCAGAAAGTGACATGGTCACTTCGACATTTGGACAAGATTGCTCCAGGATAGTGTGGCGAGCTGCTCCCAGCACTGGACCTGCTGGGAGGCTGGAACAATCCCCGGGCCAAAAATGATGAGATCTCGAAAGGAGGGAGATGGCTGTGAGGATGCAGAAGGGAGAGATCAAAGAGGGGCCCATGGGTCATCATGACTGATCAGCTATGGAGATCTGGGGAAAAGGAGAATTAGAGACTGAGGGTATGCAGGTACAATCCTCAAGACGGAAATCTAAGGAGATCAGGAAGAGGATGGCAGTCAGCTGCAGCCAGGTGCATTCTAGAAAGTGCAAGGGTTGGGTGCTCAGTTGTGTCAGACTCTTTGCAACCCCATGGGCTGTATCCTGCCAGACTCCTCTTTCCATGGGATTCTCCAGGCAAGAATGCTGGTGTGGGTTGCCATTTCCTTCTCCAGGGGACCTTATTGGCCCAGAGATCAAACCCAGGTCTCCTGCATTGGCCGGCAGATTCTTTATGGTTGGGCCACAGGTGTGTTGGGAACACACTTAGTTATTTTCTTTACATTTCCCTGGAAGTGAGGGCCTTCTCTCTCCACTTTCCAGGGAGGAGATGAAGGAAGAGGCCTGCTTGACTGCTCTCCATTCCCCTACCCATTGCTGGGAAGGAGTGGCATGAGGTGGGTTACAAGATTGTAGGTGATTTGGATGGAGAAGGCGATGGTACCCCACTCCAGTACTCTTGCCTGGAGCATCCCATGGATGGAGGAGTCTGGTAGGCTACAGTCCATGGGGTCACAAAGAGTCGGACATGACTGAACCACTTCACTTCCACTTTTTACTTTCATGCATTGGAGAAGGAAATGGCAACCCACTCCAGTGTTCTTGCCTGGAGAATCCCAGGGACGGGGGAGCCTGGTGGGCTGCCATCTATGGGGTCGCACAGAGTTGGACACAATTGACACGACTTAGCAGCAGCAGCAGCAGCAGGTGATTTGGAAGGAGAAACCTGGTTGGGCAAGCAGCGGATATCCCAGGCCAAGCTCTCCTCCCAGAGAAGGGAAGGTCCGGATTTTTCCAAGGGGCAGTCTGACTCAGTCACTGCCCTCCTGGAAGCCTGAGTGGCCTCTCTGTACCTGGGGAGCCTGGCCCCATGCCTGGTCTCTGCCGCAGGTGGGCTTCTGGGCACTGACAGTAACACCTGGGGGCGATTAAGGGTCTATCTCCCTGGATGGTCATCAAGTAGAACTTAGTTTGTATTAGGGGATCTGCACTGAAATCCAGGACCAGGCGTCAGTGCCAACATCCTCATACCCACAAGGGTTGCCAAAGGCCAGGAGTCTCGCGTGTAACATGTGAGTACCTAGAAAGGTAAACCAGGAGGCTGGGGAGCCCGGAGCATGGGTTGCCAACCTAGACTGGGGGATAGGGTGCATGAGCTGAGTCCTGAAGGACCACAGGCGTTTTAGACTTTGAGCAGCGGGGTGGGGGTGGTAGGACACGCCAGACAGGGGTGAGAGCCAATGCAGAGGCAGGAGAGGATGGAAGACCATCCAGAATGACCAGAGCACAGAGCATTCACAGCAGAGAGGTAGGGAGTGAGCCTGGAAGGGGAGGCAGGGACAGAGTGGTGCAGAGCCTGGAAAGCCTGGAAGTGCCTTTGTTGTAGCCACACGTTCTGGGAATCAAGGAAGGACAATGCAGATAGTGGAGTGCAGTTTATTACACCAGCGAGCCCAAGGCAGAGTCTCCTCTTAGCCAAGGACCCCGACCAGAATTTGTGAAAATCTTTTATACCTCATGTGTACGTGTCTGAACCCACCACTCCAATTTCCTTGTGTGGGTTAGTCACCTAGTCGTGTCCGACTCTTCGTGACCCCACGAACTGTAGCCAGTCAGGCTCCTCTATCCGTGGGATTCTCCAGGCAAGAATACTGGAGTGGATTGCCAGTCCCTTCTCCAGAGGATCTTCCTGACCCAGGGGTCAAACCCAGGTCTCCTGCATTGCAGGCAGATTCTTTACCATCTGAGCTACAAATTACATAAACCAAGGAAAATACCATCCCAATAACCCCATCATTCATGTGCTATGTGCTCATGTGCTCAAACAGTCAAACATTAGCCAATAATCAATAAACCCATGGTTACACTCCAATAGATACAGAAAAATTTATGGCCTGTCTGGAGGAAGGGGTGATTAGTGTACTGTTTCTCTTAGGCGATGAGTACCCTAGATATGATTTTCAAGGTTCTCCTGTCTTGAGGGGGTCTTATCCTTCTGTTGTTGTTTTCATAGGCACTAAACACAGAGTTCAGAGAAGGCAATGGCACCCCACTCCAGTACTCTTGCCTGGAAAATCCCATGGACAGAGGAGCCTGGTCAGTTGCAGTCCATGGGGTCTCGAACAGTCGGACACGACTGAGCAACTTCACTTTCACTTTTCACTTTCATGCATTGGAGAAGGAATGGCAACCCACTCCAGTGTTCTTGCCTGGAGAATCCCAGGGATGGGGGAGCCTGGTGGGCTGCCATCTCTGGGGTCGCACAGAGTTGGACACGACTGAAGTGACTTAGCAACACAGAGTTCAGAGTCCATTGGAAAGGTGGCTGAGCATGATCAGCATGAACAGGCCTAAGATGGAGTCCAGGACCTATGAATTCCTTCTTCATTCCCCCCTCTTGATGCTCTTAACTCATATTATGAGCATCATTCATAGGGATATATTGCACCCTGGCTCTCCAACCGCCAATTTGGGAGAATCATATCAACCTTCAGGTTGCAGAGTTCATAATACATTGTAAAATTCAGGGTCCACAAAGCAGAACTATCAAGGCAACTATAACAGTGGTAAATATAGTTTTCCACCAATCGCCCTTCACCCAAGATAGAACCGAAGTCCAGAAAGGAATGTTTTCATTTGACATTGCTTTTACCTGGTTTTTCATGTCATCTAAAGCAGTCGATACATTGCCAGATAAGTCAGGAATGTATACACAACATTCAACCTTAATTATGGTACATGTCCCTCCTTGAGCTGCTGTGAGTATGTCCAAAGCCATTCTATTAGGAATTACTGCTTTTCTCATTTGGATTTGCTCTTCATTTAAGGCTTGGATGGCTTTTGTTCTATCTGCTGCTGCTGCTGCTAAGTCGCTTCAGTCGTGTCCAACTCTGTGCGACCCAGAGATGGCAGCCCACCAGGCTCCCCCGTCCCTTGGATTCTCCAGGCAAGAATACGGGGGTGGGTTGCCATTTCCTTCTCCAATGCATGAAAGTGAAAAGTGAAAGTGAAGTCGCTCAGTCGTGTCCGACTCTTCAAGACCCCATGGACTGCAGTTGACCAGGCTCCTCTGTCCATGGGATTTTCCAGGCAAGAATACTGGAGTGGGGTGCCATTGCCTTCTCCGTTGTTCTATCTAGGAGGCCCTGTTTTGTGAAATTAGTCAAGGCCTCTACTTTAATCATGATATCTGTTGTCCCTATAGAGGGTACGAATAAGGCAGCAATATACTCATATCATTGAAACATGGATCTTGTCCACCTAGCATGTAAATAAGGTAGATTTACTGGGGCTATCGGGGTAGATTTACAACAAGTAGGTTAGGCTTTTGTTACACTGGCATTTATATCAAATGTAACCCCATGACCCGAGTCTATTGACTGTAGGTCTTACACCAAGAGAGCAAGGAGAGGTTATGATTGACAAGAGAGAGGAAAGTCTCTTTTTGTCATCTCAGAAAAGAGCAGAGTGGTTTAAAATCTCCTTGGCAGAGCAGTGACACCCACCAAGGAAGTCCATCCGTCACTGACAGATTCATAGCCCTACAAACCCAGAAGATGGAAGTATTCTGGAAGTCTGCGAAGGAATGTGCCCATGAGATGAAAACATTGTCCTGAGTTGAATCGGAAGTTAAATTCAAAATCACGTTGATGAGGCCAGGCAGCAGGAGTTGATTGTGCGGCTTCATCCTGAAGGGACTCGTCTGGAATCTTCTTTTCCTTCTTCTTAAGGAAGGTCTTAGTCTCTCGAGGGTCAGCGGGGTCCCTCTGTGCAGTCCACTGAGCATTTTTTGGGTCGGTGTTGTATGTTCTCTTCACCCTCGTATGGTGGATCCAAGGGACAATACCTGCAACTTTAGCTGCAGTAGGGTTAGTTAGAATAACATAAGGGCCCTTTCACCAAGGGGCTAGCAAATCATGTTTCCAATCTTTGACCCATACTTGGTCACCAAGCGTAAACTCATGAATCTGTTCCCCAAGGGGGAATGGCACCCTTTCTTATACAAACTTAGTTACCTGATTTATTACCTTACCCAGTTCCATCTGCTGTGAAATCCTGTTCCCCCTTACCTGAGCAAATTTGTTGACACCTGTTTTATTATGGGAGGGGGTCTCCCATACACAATTTCATATGGAGAATAGCCTTGGGACTGTGGGGTCATCCTGAGTCTGAGCAGAGCCGTCGGAAGCAAGTCCACCCAGGAGCAGTCAGTCTCTATGATCCACTTGGAGAGTCTCTTTAATGTCCGATTGGTTCATTCCACCATCTGAGAACTCTGGGCCTATATGCAGTGTGCAGTTTCCATTTGATGTTTTAAGTTTTGCTTACTTGTTATACTAAATCTGCTACAAAAGCCGGGTCATTGTCTGACCCAATGCTGGTAGGATGTCCAAATCTGGAAACTATTTCCCTAAGCAGGCACCGGGCTACTTCTGATGCTCTTTCAGTCCAGGTAGGAAATGCTTCTACCCATCCCAAGAACGTACATACCATGACCAGCAGGTAACGGTAGTGTCGGTGAGGTTTCATTTCAGTGAAGTCCACTCCCAGGTGTTCAAAGGGCAGCGTGCCTTTCAGCTGAATACCCGGAGATTTTTGTCTGAATACCCGAGAGGCAGCATTAACCTGTGAGCAGGCAGCATGGCCTAGGTGGGTCGCTTGGTGTGTTTGGCTTACCAGATTGAGTGCCAGTTCCTCTGGTACCAACAATTTGCCACTTGGCAATTCCCACCATCACTTTTCAGTCTTGTTGGCCCCTTTCACTTTGGCTAACCTGACAGTCGTTGTCCTTGTTTTATCAGGCTAGTGCCATCAGTATATAGGACCCAACCAGGGTCTGGAACCTTCTGTACTTCTTTAAAACAAACCCCAGATATCTTACCTCCTCCTTGCAGATCTGTGCCTTCTTCTTCAACACCCGGTAATCTGCTTCCATCAGCAGCTGGAGCAGTGCTTTTGTCCCTTTCCAGCATTTTCCCTTGGTCTTGGCGGCCAGCAGCAGGTCATCCCCACATTGTAGGAGCCAACATCCATACTCTTCCGGATGGAATGAGTTCAGGTCAGAAGCCAAGGCTTCCCCAAAGATGGCTGGGGAGTTCTTAAACCCTTGTGGGGGAGTCCAGATGAGCTGTTGCTTGGTGCCCCTGACTTGATCTTCCCATTCAAAGGCAAAGATGGACTGTGACGCTGGGGCGAGGCATACACAGAAGAAGGCATCCTTGAGATCTAGGAGAGTAAAAACTTTAGTCCTCGGTGGAAGGAGGCTAAGTAAGGTATAGGGGTTTGGAACAGTAGGGTGTAAAGTCACAGTAGCCTGGTTGACTAGCCTGAGATCCTGTACAGGCCTATAGTCCTGTCCTCCTTCCTTTTTGACTGATAGGATTGGCGTATTCCAAGCCGACTGGCACTCTACTAGAATGCCCGCTTGTTTCAATCTATTGATGTGGGGCAGTATGCAGGGTCCTCCTTCCTGCCACCTCTGCAGTAACTGGTTCTACCGGTTTTCCAGAGCATTTTTCCTTCCTCCATGCCAGGTGAAGTCTTTCTTGATCAAATCCCTTGGCCTCAGGGCAAATACAAACAAGTCCTTCCCTTCCTTCTACAAACCACCCCATCCTAGCCAAGAAGCCACCATTCCTACTACCTTAAATCGTGCTTGCAGCTGATTCCTCGCCTTTCTCTCTCTCTTGTGTGGACCTGTCTAGAGTCAACTCTGCCTGGGACTGGCAGATTTCCATTAAACATCTTAGTGGATCTTCTCTAGTCTGAAGTCTGCTCTGATAGAAGGCACACATTCAAACAGGAATTTAAGGTGAGTAGGGTTAACCTGGGGCTTCGCTGGTAGCTCAGACGGTAAAGAATCTGCCTGCAAATACAGGAGACCCAGGTTCAATCCCCAGGTCAGGAAGATCCCCTGGAGAAGGGAATGGCTACCCATTCCAGTATTCTTGCCTGAAAAATCCAATGGACAGAGGAGTCTAGTGGGCTGCAGTCCATGGGGTCACAAAGCAGACCCAACTTAGCAACCAAGCACACAGGGCTAACCTGGGGTCAGCAGAAGGGCTTGGGGTTTCACCAACGTGGGGTTCATCTGAATATCACAGAAGCAGCTAATTTTAGTAGACAATAGAGAAGTTAAGTTCAGGACTGAACTAAGTCTTGAATTTCCCTCTGAACTGTGCAGCTCAGGGGACCTGCCTTCCAGATGTTGACTGACTTCGGCGGGGCCCGCCTGCAGGGCGTCACAGCCTCAGGACTGTCTCCTGGGCATCTGGCTGCCCAGCGCTGTCTTCTCTAACCTCGTATTTTTCCATCCAGGAGGCTTCATTTTGGTGTCACAGAGGAGCCTTCGGGCTACGGTCCATAGGGTCACAAAGGGTTGGACACGATGGAAGCACTTAGCACCTACACGCATGGCTCAGTTACAGACAGAGCTCTGCATATGAAATGGAGTTGTTACACAAAAGCTGTCACACACAACCCAGGTGAAGGCAAGTGGTCCTACTGCCAAAATGCAAAAACATCACTCCATCCTCACTACTCCTCTGATGAGGCCGGCCAGCCAAGTTGTGGTAGCTGCCCCTGAGTAATAACTTTCAACTTCAATCCCTCTTTTCTTTTGCCCACTCTGGGTGTGTGACATCATGGGAAAGTGAAAGTGAAAGTCACTCAGTGGTGTCCTACTCTTTGTGACCCCATGGACTATGTATAGCCCACCTGGATCCTCTGTTCATGTCATGGAGGGGTTCCAGAATGGGAACCAGGACATTTCCTGGGTCCCTGTTTTGTTTTTTGTTTTTTTATTTTTTTAATTTATTTTATTTTATTTTTTTGTTTTTTTGAATAATGATTTTAAGTACTCACAACTTGGTAGATACATTTGAGCTATCCTCATTTCCAGATTTTGCCTTTTTTTCCTGAACCAAGCCAATCTAGTAATAAAAAGTCCATTTTGGTTGAATTAATCTTGCCTGGAAAATTCCATGGACTGAGGAGCCTGGTGGGCTACAGTCCCTGGGGTCGCAAAGAGTCGGACATGACTGAGCAACTTCACTTCACTATATCCCATATCGAAAAAGCTGAAATAAAAATAAACTTTCCCAACCAGGTAAAATGTATCAGATTTCTCAAAATGCTTTAGATAACATGCATAAAAATGATGTGTGTGAAGGAATGAAATACATACAACTCAGGGAAAACAATGGAACAAGACAATGCAGATTTGAAGTAGATTTTTTGCTTTGAGAGAGCCTTTTATTTTTTTTTATTTTTATTTTTTTTTTAATATTTATTTATCTGGCTGCACCAGGTCTTAGTTGCAGCATGTGAGATCTTGCTCCCTGACCAGGGATTGAACTTGGGTCCCCTCCATTGGGAGCTCAGAGTCTTAGCCACTGGACCACGAGAGAAGTCCCTGAGAGAGCCTTTTAAACTACATGATTACATCATATCACTTCCGTTCTCTGTTGCTCTGTGCCAAACCACACCTGGGTCTTTGTTCTTATTCTGTCCCTTACCACAGGATCCCTCTGGCAGGCCGAGTAACTTCTTTGGGCTTCAGTTTCCTCATCTAAAAACATTAGCTTAAAAAAAGAGATCAAAGGAGATTAAATGAACAAACACACGTGGAAACCCTAGCATTCAATACAAAACAGTAAAACTAGAATTTTCTGTAAACATTGCTTCAAAGTACTGGTCATTTTTCATATACTAATTTAAATGTTTCCTTTTGATTAATGAGTCTGAGCAAACTCTGGGAGATGGTGAAGGCCAGGGAAGCCTGGTCTGCTGGGGTTACAAAGAGTCGGACACAACTCAGCAACTGAACATCAACAACAACAACAGGCTTTCATCAACAGGCAGCTTTCAACATCATCACGGTGTGAAGGGGGTCATTTTGTTGAATGGGTTTGTTGTGCTTTTATCTCTCCCATATTTTCTGTGGCCGACCCCCCCAATCCGATCAGACAATAGTAAGAGGCTCTGTTCTCACTGTCCTTGGACTCAATGGGTTTAAAGCAGAAATATAGAGAGAACAAAGAAAACCACACTCAGCTTTTGGATTTCAAAACAGATCTTGAGTCTTACAGCAGAGATAAGAGTTTTTTGAGTCTCAAAAGAGCAAGGTCTTGAAGGATTTAGGGCATACAGCATTTGTGCCATAAATGACACAGGTGAATGAATGAGCAGATAAGAATGGGTTTTTTGCACTCCACAGGAGTCATGCAGACCAATTAGGGAGGGCAAGGGAGAAGCCATCATGGGGATGGGACGGGGGGATGAAAGAATCGCTAGGAATGTCAGGGGACTGTAGACACAGATATGCTACCACATCAAGGATATCAGGTTTAGGGTGAGGCTCTCTCATGCTTCCCTGGTAGCTCAGTTGGTTAAGAATCCACCTGCAATGCAGGAGAACCTGGTTCAATTCCTGGGTTGCGAAGATCCCTTGGAGAAGGGAAAGGCTACCCACTCCAGTATTCTGGCCTGGAGAATTCCAGGGACTGTATAGTCCATGGGGTCGGAAAGAGTCGGACACGACTGAGTGACTTTCACTTCACTTCTCTCATGCTGATGGCACGAGATACAATTCAGGTAAAACTGGCAGCCTGGCCAACATGCATGGAGAAGGCCTAAGACAGCCCCACCAAGGGTCCCCCTCTGTCCCCAGTGTGTAGCATCCAGATATTTGCCATCTCTCCTCTCTGGAGGTGTGAGGAGATAACTGAAAGAATCACTAAACCTGCAGGTGAGGGCTAAGCATGACCCCCAGGGACCAATAGAGACCAGAAGAAATGTGGTCATCTTAGCTACAGTCAACCTTGGGAGACGACAGCAACCAGGGACCTGGAAGAAGAGGGAGCATCTTGGCAGATGCCAGGATGGGGAGATGCAGATCACCAGGGTCTGACTCCTTGAGGGTGTGGCGTTGGCACCCTAGCACTCAGACCTAATCCCAGGTGCATGGGCAGGTGGGGGGAAACTGAATCAGTCAAGGAAATCCTGATTCAGTTTACTCTGGAATGATGATGTTTTTGCCACCCATAGAATAGGGGTTCAAAAAACAAAAGTAAATTCAGTCTAAAAAATTAAGTTATACATACAGATTTTGTATCTCTGAGTTTTGTGAATCAAAACTCCCATTCAATGGTCAGGTAATGCTCTTAAGACGCCTCGTGATCTTAAGAAAACTGAAGGTTAGATGAGCTTAAATGAGCCCTAAGGCTAGTGCTTATTTAACTTCTATGCAGAGCACATCATGAGAAATGCTGGGGAGGATGAAGCACAAGATGGAATCAAGATAGCGGGAGAAATAACAATAACCTCAGACACACAAATGACACCACCCTTATGGCAGAAGCTGAAGAGGAAACAAACAGCATTTTAGTTCCTCTTTAGTGAAAGAGGAGAGTGAAAAAACTGGCTTAAAAGTCAACATTCAAAAAACAAAGATCATGGTATCTGGTCCCATCACTTCATGGCAAATAAATGGAGAAACAATGGAAATAGTGACAGACTTTACTCTCTTGGGCTCCAAAATCACTGCAGATGGTGACTGTAGCCATGAAAAGACACTTGCTCCTTTGGAAGAAAAGCTATGACCAACCTAGATAGCATATTAAAAACCAGAGACATTACTTTGCTGACAAAGGTCCGTATAGTCAAAGCTATGGTTTTTCCAGTAGTCATGTATGAATGTGAGAGTTGGACCATAAAGAAGGCTGAGTGCCAAAGAATTGATGCTTTTGAACTGTGGTGTTGGAGAAGACTCTTGAGAATCCCTTGGACTGAAAGGTGATTAAACCAGTCAATCCTAAAGGAAATCAGTTCTGAATATTCATTGGAAGGAATGATGATGAAGCTGAAGCTCCAATACTTTGGCCACCTGATGCGAAGAGCCAACTCATTTGAAAAGACCCTGATGCTGGGAAAGATTGAAGGCAGGAGAAGAAGGGGATGACAGAGGATGAGATAGTTGGAATGGGATCACCAACTCAATGGACATGAGTTCAAGCAAGCTCTGGGAGATGGTGAAGGACAAGAAAGCCTGGCATGCTGCAGTCCATGGGGTTGCAAAGAGACACGACTGAGCGACCAAACAGCAATGAGGCTAGTGTTGGAGCAGCCACTGGGTTCCCCTGGCCAGGTCCCCAAGGCCAGAGTCAGGGTTCAGCTTTCCCGGCATCCCCTCCTCCCAGACCCCCTCTTACCCCACCCTCCACACACATACTCTCAGCCTCCTGTTCTCATCTCACATTAAGGGTCTAAACAGAAAATTGAGAGAGAACCATATGAGATGGAAAAAAGTTCAGGACCTGAGAACAGGGAGCGGGGAGGGATGGAAATGGAAAAAACGAAAAGAAAGAAAATAGAGCGATAACATTTAAACTCTACACGAACGCCCCTGCAATGATTGTAAGGCAGTGATTACCTTTTCCCAAGAGGACTCATTCCGCTCCTGGTGGAAAGGTTGGAAATCTAAAATAATGAAATATAAACTAATAATGACCGATACCTTGATTGAGTAATGACTGCTCTGCATTATGCATACACACACATATGTATATGTTCAAGAGAAATGTGGATAAACACATGCATTATAAAGTTCAACAATTGCAAAGTAAAGATTCTTTGTCTTAAGAGACAATGTCAACCAAAGAAAAATATTCTTGTTGGGGGTAAAGAGGTATTTCTTCATGGGTGCACACACACACACAGAGAGAAAGTATATGTTGTAGTGTGTATTAAAGTAATTCACTTGCTTGGATAATTTGAAAGTAAATACACACACACTAAATATGCATACATGTCATATTGTGTATTGGGCTTCCCAGGTAGCACTAATGGTAAAGAATCTGCCTGCCAGTGCAGGAGACAAAAGAGGTGCAGGTTCGATCCCCAGTCAGGAAGATCCCCTGGAGGAGGGCACAGCAACCACTACAGTATTCTTGCCTGGAGAATCCCATGGACAGAGGAGTCTGGTGGGCTATAGTCCATGGGGTCACAAAGAGTCTAAGTGACTGAAGTGACTTAGCATGTGCACATTGTGTATTAAAGTCATTTACTTGTTTGGATAATTTGAAAGTAACCCCATGACACTTCCTGAGATAAAATGCAAAATCCGAGCTGAGAACAAATGGAAATCTGGAACCATTTCTTTTTGGGGTCTTCAGCACCGTAAATTCTACTGCTTTCTAAAGATAATGATGGTTCTCTAAAGATAGCCCCCTCCCCAGCAGAGGCTAGAGCCTCTGACTCTGTTCCTCCTGGTCAGTGCCCCCCCAACCCCAGTTTACCTGCATCGTGATGCCCCATGGGGTTGCCAGCTCCTCTTCTTTCTCTCTGTGTCCCTCCCTGACCCTGCCAGGGGAGACCTTGGATGTCAGAAGGGCTCCATAAATACTGCTTGGTTGGTCGACTGCCAGCTGGGCCCAGCCATTTCCTTCAAAACCAAGAGGATGACTTGTCTTGGCAGCTTATACCTTGAGGATAAAAGAGAAGCCAGAGACTGATTTAAAATGTAGGTCCAGCTGTCAGAGCCCATTGAGGTGGGCTGGAATGTGCTGGACTGGGCCTGAGGGTCCAACCGCGTGGTCAGACAGCCATGAGGGCCCCCCACCCCACTCCCCGCTTTGATTTCTTGATTCATGATGGACTGGCCATGTCCTCCTGTGCAAAGAGAACAGAGCCATTGCTGAGGGTGTGAAAGTCAGATGTGATTTTTCAATCAAATCAGTCACCAGTTTCCTGTGCTCCTTTCTATGTCTCCTTCTTACTTTTTCTCTCTGTCTCTTTCTATCTCTCTTTCTCTGTCTGTCTCTTGCAATCTACTACATTGAGTTCGTTTGGGGCAGGTAAAAAGGAAGAAAAGGTTTGGCACTTCCTATGAGAATACAGCTGTTATTTATTTATTTATTTATTCATTTGCCCCGAGTCCCGCACTTCCAAGGGCCTGCACTTGATTCCAGGCTCCATTGTCATCTCCTTGCAATTTGGAAACAGGGGCCTGTCATGTTTATTTTGCACCAGGTCCCTCAAACAACACAGTCAGTCCTGGGTGGGGCCCCTGAGGGTTTTGTCTGTGCAGGGGCAGAACAAAGCACCCTGACTTTCAAAGGGTGAACTCCCTACCTGTCTGGTGAGCCAGGAAAGAGGAGCCCTCAGTGCTCACCATTCAAGCACCTCCTGAGGCAACATTTAATCAGTGAGAAGATGCTTCAAAAAGACGCCACTTAAGGCGTTACACCATATCAAGGACCTTCTGGGAATAAAGGAGGTTGATTTTATTTATTTATGGCTGCACTCGGTCTTAGTTGAGGCAAACAGGATCTTCCCTTGTGGCACACGGGCTTTCTCTCTAGCGGAGACACACTGGCTTAGTTGCTGTTGGCATGTGGAATCTTAGTTTCCCAACCAGGGTTGGAACCCGTGCTCCGTGCACTGGGAGCTCAGAGCCTTAACCACTGGGATGCCAGAGAAGTCCTTGGAATTATTAAAAATGAGCTCATTTCAATCTGGACTGAAGATCGATTCTATCATCAACACGGACCTCCTTTATTCCCAGAAGGTCCTTGATATGGTGTAACGCCTTAAGTGGCGTCTTTTTGAAGCATCTTCTCACTGATTAAATGTTGCCTCAGGAGGTGCTTGAATGGTGAGCACTGAGGGCTCCTCTTTCCTGGCTCACCAGACAGGTAGGGAGTTCACCCTTTGNGACAGGTAGGGAGCTCACCCTTTGAAAGTCAGGGTGCTTTGTTCTGCCCCTGCACAGACAAAACCCTCAGGGCCCCCACCCAGGACTGACTGTGTTGTTTGGGGGACCTGGTGCAAAATAAACATGACAGGCCCCTGTTTCCAAATTGCAAGGAGATGACAATGGAGCCTGGAATCAAGTGCAGGCCCTTGGAAGTGCGGGACTCGGGGCAAATGAATTTGCTTGCCTGTGAAGCCAGTCGCTCCCCTGCCCAGATAGAGACACACCTTGGAGAGACACTGGGCACGTTCTCCTCCTCACCCCGTGCCCTCAGCTCTGTAGCGCCTCTGCTCTTTCCTGGGCTCTGGCTCCATTCTCTGTGTCCCAGTGTATCAGTGCATCTTCTCCTGTTTGAGCAACATCCTTCTCTTTGCCCCTCTCTCTCAGGCTCCCTTTCTTTCTAACTCCAGCATTTTCATCCTTCTAGATGTGGCCTAGCCACTCTCTAGGTTCAAATCCAAGGCCGTTCTAGCCTCAGATACAAATGTGTCTTTCAAATCTCCCCCATTACCCAACAGTCCTGCTCCTGGGCATATACCCTAAGCCATAATTTAAAAAGACACATGTACCCCAATGTTCACTGCAGTACTATTTACAAATAGCCCAGACATGGAAGCAACCTAAAGGTTCATCACCAGAGGAATGGAAAAGCGGATGTGGCACATACATACAATGGAACACTACTCAGCCATAAAAAGGAATGAAATCGGGTCATCTGTAGAGACTGTTGTACAGAGTGACATTAAATCAGAAAGAAAAAACACATATCGTATATTAACACATGTTTTGGACTGTTGTACAGAGTGAAGTAAGTCAGAAAGATAAAAACATATTGTATATTAACACATGTATTTGGAATCTAGAAAAATGATACAGATGATCTTATTTGCAAAACAGAAATATAGACACAGATATAGAGGATAAATATATGGACACCAAAGGGTGGGGGGAAGGGGTAGTGGAAGGAATTGGGAGATTGGGATTGACATGTATGCACTACTGATACGAGGTGTGAAATAGATAACTGATGAGAACCTATTGTATAGCAAGGGAACTCTCCTCAGGCTCTGCAGTAACCTAAATGGGAAGGAAATCTAAACAATATATGTAGAGCTGATTCACTTTGCTATACAGCAGAAACTAAGACAACATTATAAAGCAACTATACTCCAATAAAAATTAATTTTTAAAAACTTCCCTGTTATGACTAGGTTTGTCTCTTTGGTGCCAAACCAGATTTAATGACCAAGTCCCCAGTGTGTCATGCACGAGTGGGAAGGCGGGAGCGGTAAATCTGGGCCTCATTGCAGGGCCGAGAGAGAACCCAAGAATGAAAGGATGCTCCAGTGATTCTGGACCACACAGTGAAGGGAACCACAGGGATGAAGGTGCCCCAGTGGGGCCGGGAAAGGGTTCCCCCACGGCATCGCACACACCGGGGCCGTGAACTTCCTCTGACACATGTTCTAAAGGAAGGGGAAGTGCTGGGCGCATCTCCCGGATTGCCTTTGTGGAAATTGCTTTTTGGTGATTCTCATCTGGCCACATGACTCACAAAAGCTTCTCTATTCATTGCCCATTTCTTCAGAGTGCTCCACGACGTGACTCACGCCTCTATTTACTAGGTTTGATTGGGAAGGTTGGGTGAAATCCTTTCCCCTGGGAACAGGAAGTTTTTGATGTTTCTTCTACAGATTAAACCCCACAGGGGACACAGCGGCACATGCCCTGTTGCCCGCCTGCTTCCTACCTGGGATGCTGCGTCCTGTCCAGGAGGCACAGGCTTGGATCTGGGGGAGGCAGAATGGCTCTCAAAACGTAGGCAGCACGGGCACGTGCTCAACGATCTGAATGCATGGGATAAGGCCCAACAAAATATTTCCCATTTGGAACATTTAGAAGAGAGACTGAGAGTAAGGAAGGGCGGCAGGGAGCCTAAGGACTCCCCAGGTGGCTCAGTGGAAAAGAATCTGCCTGCCAGGGCAGGAGATGCAGGGTCAGCCCCTAGATGGGGAAGATCCCCTGGAGGAGGAAATTCCAGGATTCTTGTTTAGAGAATCCCACGGACAGAGGAGCCTGGCAGGCCACAGTCCATGGGGTCGAAAAGAGACAGACATGACTGGACATCTGAGCACAGCACAGCCTCTACCATATGGGCCTTAAGCAAGGGGTGAGAATAATCTTGTTAATTGAGAATAAACAGGAAAAATTCTGCCATCCCCAATAGTGCACCCTGAGGGGACTCCGGATGGAAAAGAACAGGATACTGGCCTCAGAGAGCAAATGATCAAAGGAATGATTTCCATGAGCCTTTGCAGAAGGCTCCGTGACTGAGTTTTGGGAATTGAAATCCTTGATCTACCGACAGAGGATATTCAGGTGCCTGCAGTCAATACAAACTTGGTGAGACTCGGGGAGGCTGAGGCGGTCGGAGGCACCACTAGGACCTCTGCCTGTGACAAAAGGGCAGGCAGGAATTCACAAGCCACAGACTTCAGACCAAGAGTTCCTTCAACTTTACTTACAGAATGGGCTTCACTGGTGGCTCAGCTGGTAAAGAATCTGCCTGCAATGCGGGAGACCTGGGTTCGATCCCAGGGTTGGGAAGATCCCCTGGAGAAGAGAAAGGCTACCCACTCCAGTATTCTGGCCTGGAGAACTCCATGGACTCTATAGTCCATGGGGTCGCAAAGAGTCGAACACGACTGAGCAACTTTCACTCACTCACAGAACACCAATTCAAAGACAAAGTTCTTAAGGATGTCCAGATGGTCACTGCTGCTGCTAAGTAGCTTCAGTTGTGGCCGACTCTGTGCAACCCCATAGACAACAGCCCACCAGGCTCCCCCATCCCTGGGATTCTCCAGGCAAGAAGACCAGAGTGGGTTGCCATTTCCTTCTCCAATGCATGAAAGTGAAAAGTGAAAATGAAGTCACTCAGTCGTGTCCGACTCCCAGCGACTCCATGGACTACAGCCTACCAGGCAGTCACTGCGGAATATTAACCCTCGGAATACATACTTGTGCATCTGTCCTGAGCACACCTGTCTGTGATTTCAGCTGTGCCTCTTCCTTCCCCTCCTTAAAATTCATTCAGGGGCTCCCATCAATTCTCTAGGGAAAAAAAACAAAACACCCAAATGCTTTCGCCTGGCATTTACCCACAGGCCTTCAGACACACCATTCTCACTTAGCAGAGCATGTTCACCCCCTCTCCATATCCCTTGGCTTAACTATTCTCATCAGTGGAGGCTTGGTTTCCCTTTCTGCCAAAAACTTTCCATGACTCACTTGGCTTTTTGTTTGTTTGCTTGTTTTTTGTTTTTAATTATGTTGTTGGCTGTGTCATATGCTATGTGGGATGCTAGTTCCCCAACCAGGGATTGAACCCACGCCCCCTGTATTGGAAGCGTAGAGTTTTAGTCCCTGGATGCCAGGGAAGTCCCTCATAAAGCTTAGTCCCTGGATACCAGGGAAGTCCCTCATGAGGCTCTTGTTCGAGCACCTTATTTATCTGACCCCTTGACACCAAGATCAAACAGAGAAGGAATCTCACACAGAAAGGCCAGCCACAAGACCCCACCCAGAATGAGAGCTGCAGTGAGCACACAGCCTGGGAACTGGATCATCAGCCATCCCCCCTAATGGGTGGCCTGGACTTTGTGGGGCCCGGGGTTTGAGGCATTTGTGACCCTGCCTTTATTAACCTGTCCCTCTCCTGAGGCTGCACTGATCACGAGGGGTGTGACTGCCTATGGGCCCACATTTCTGCTACTCGCTGCCTGTGTGCCCACTGTGGCGGCTGGGTTTACCCTCATTGCCTAACACGATGCTTGCTACATGCTACGTGCTCAGGAAATATTTACTGACTGTATCAATGAATGAATGGGTTGACATCAATCAATGAATGGACAGAGTTGCATGCTTTATTTGCAACATTCTAAGACTGCAGAGCCTGCCTCTTAATACCAGTATTTCCCCTGAAAATGCAACCAGCCTCCAAAGGAGAGAATCTTAACTGGAGGTCCGCCAGAATTCCAAGATATCCATGGATTAGGTTGAGTGGAAGGACTACAAAATCCCAAAATTGAATGCAAAATTGTATGCGTAAGTGTAGTTTGGGGAGGGAGATGCTTAAGAGTTTTCATCAGAAACTCAAGAGGTATCCTGAATCCCTAGGGTTAACAAATCTTTGCCCTGAAACAACAGTCTGTGAAGGGAAAGCATCTTCAGCATGATTTGGAAACTTCATTACAAATGCACATTCTCAGGTCCCTCCCCCCACAAAAGTGCTAAGTCAGAAACTCTGGGCAAAGAGCCCAGCGTGTATGTTGGGAAGTTTTCTTGGACATTCGGTGTACATTCAAGGTCAAGAACCTCTCAAGAACTAGACATAGCATGGTGAATTTCCATATCCATAGAGGCAAAAAATAAAAATCAGGGAGAGCCGAGATATAAACTCTCACATTTATAGTCAAATGATTTTGGACAAGGTGTCAAGACCATTTCATGGTGAAAGGACAGTCTTTTCAACAAATAGTGCTGGGAGAACTGGATGTCCATATACAGAAGAATGAAATTGAAGCCTTCTCTAACTCAATATATAAAATTAACTCAAGGTGAAAAAACAATAACTCAAGACAAATTAAGGACCTAAAACTCATAGAGGAAAACAGGTCAAAAGCTTCTCAGACTTCCCTGGTGGCAATCCCCCTGGCAACTCAGGGGACACAGGTTTGATCCCTCATCTGGGAAGACCCACATGCCTCAATGCAACTAAGCCTGAGTGCTCCAACTACCAAGCCTGCGCTCTGGAGCCCGGGAGCCAAAATTACTGAAGACCACGTACCCTAAAGCCACTGCAATGAGAAGGCCGTGAACCACAACTAGAGAAAGCCTGGTTGCATCAACAAAGACAAAGATGCAGTGCAGCCCAAAAAAAAAAAAAAATCTACTAGACAGTGGATTTTGGCAGTGATTTCTTGGTGATGACACCAAAGACCCGAGTAACAAAAGTGTCAAAGTGACTGACTCCTAGTGAGAACCCAGGACACCAAGACTGCTGTGAGCTTCCCTGGTTAGTGACAAACTGTTGCACACACTGTGAGCAGGACTGGGACACCACAGGCTTTCTGCCCCTCTCCAGGGAGCCTTGTGGTTTGGGCGTGTGTGCCTGATTTTTATGTTACCCACAGGTCAGCTTGTCAGCAATTACTATCCCATAAAATTAATTCCTTTTTAATGTATGACTATTCATCAAAGACATCTGCTTTACTCTAAGAGGTTTTTATATGGCCTCAAATTAGTAAGTCTTTTTTTTGGTGGGGGGGATGGCTTCACCCTCAAGATGCAAGGGAACTGGAGAAAGGTCAAGAGGCCACTCATTATTGAGCACAAGATAAGAAGCAGGATATGCAAACTGAGAGTCCCATGGAGCCCGGAAAATACGGGGACAGACCCTCTGTGAGCAGACAGAGTCATCAGCTGGGGCTGAAAAAACTGACTCACAAGTTGACATCGCTTTGATAATGGGAAGAACGCATTTGACCTAAGAGCAGGGGAGAAACATCCCAGGGGACTTTGAAGTCCTGTCTCTTTCCGGGGCTGAGCTGGGATTCCTCCAGCAACTCAAAGGGATGGGCAGACAGCAAGCAGATGGGAGATTAACATGCGGAGGATGGAGCTGTTTGAAGTCCAGACTTCACATTCGATGATGCTGGGTAATCGTTCAATTTCTCGGAGGCTAAATTTATTTGTCTTGATAGAGTCACCTCCCCCAGTTGTTAGGATGAGGACATGAGGAGACACAGGAAGAGTCAGGGGGTAAAATAAGAACTCCTTAAAAACTTCCCCTTCACCCCGACATTGACTCACATGGATTCCAACTCATTTTGTATTTCCAGGTCTCTAGCAAATGTGTCTAGTGTGACACTCACTGAATTTCACTAGGAAAAAAAAAAGTACCTCTCCTTGGCCTGAAGTTGTCCTCTCCTTGGAATCCTCTGAATCTAAAACATCAGAAATGTTTATGTGTCCGCTCCCCTCTCTGTACCATCCTGGGATGTCCTGGGTCTTGTTTTCTCTCCCACTTTCCCGTCAGCGGTTCAGATGTTCTCTCAATATTTGTGTTTGCAAAGCTCAATCCCTGGGCCTGAGCTCCCTCCAAAGGTTCCATGGCCCAGATTCAAACAGCCTGCAAGTATGTCCCCTCACCTCACCCAACACTCCATGCTTGTTTTGCAAATATACCCGGAATGCTGCTAAGTGCCAAAGCCTGTGCAGAGACTGGGGTTTTCAACTAAATTAGAAACAGTTCAACCCTTAAGGAGCTCCTGTGCTGGGGGGAGCCAGATTATAGAAGGATGGGGGGTACATCCCAGTGTCCGGGAGATGCAGTCGGCCAGGCTCTGCCTGAGGACAGAGGAGGAGCCATCCAGGCCCGAGGAAACATGCATCGCCCAAGCTGTGAGGGCCTGGCCATGGCAGAGGGCCTGCCTGAGCTGGGGCTCCATCGGGAATCCACGGGGGGGCTGTCCACTCTGCAGACAGAAAGGGGAGCCGGAGGAGACAGTAGAGAGCCTTCCTCAGGGCCCAGCTGCTCTGTGCTCAACTCAGTGGACGTGCGAACCACGGTGCAGAATCCTGGCACCGAAAGACCTCCCAGGCTCGCTTGGGAAAAGATAGAAAGCGTGTTGTGTGGGCTGATGCTCTGCAAGGATTCTCAGTTAAGAGAACATCAGTGTGGACTTCTCGGTGGCTCAGATGGTAAAGAATCCACCTGCCAATACAGGAGACTTGGGTTTGATCCCTGGGTCGGGAACATCCCCTGGAGGAGGGCGAGGCAACCCGCTTCAGTGTTCTTGCCTGGAGAATCCCATGGACAGAGGAGCCTGGTGGGCTATAACCCCATGGGGTCACAAAGAGTGACTAACACTTTCACTTCACTTCAGCATGGACTCAGCGTCGGGGCAGCGGCCCTGGGCTCAGATTGCCCACCAGGCAACCTGCAGGAACAGGACACCGAGACTCAGCAACATCGCAGAAACCAAATCTCTGTGAGAATTCCTAAAAGGATGAATGGAACAGACATGTGAATAAACAGCTGTAACACGGGTGCAGCATCGCTCAGAAACTGCCACGTGCACGGTCACTCGGCAATGGGAGGTGGTGAAGAAGACACAACCTGCGGCAGACCTGGCAGACTCAGTCCTAGCTCGCACGTGTCGTAACGGGGAGGCCGGGGCCTCAGAGTCCTGCTCCATCACCTGGGGCTGCAGGATGATTTGTGTAGACTTGATGTATGGAAGGTGAAGTGCCTGGTGCACATCAAAGATTCAGTAAAAGGTCCTTGCGATGGTTTTTATTACTGAGAGCTGAGTTCAGTGAGTCCTGCTGTCTCCCTGGTCTTCTTGTTCTGCATCGGGTCCCCAGACAAGTCCCGGGTCAGCCTTCCCATATGTGCTCCTGTCCTGTCCAGTCATCTCACAGGCCTCCCTCCAGCCTCCTTTGTGAGGCCCGGCCTCCGCGGCGCTGAGCCTCCTCTGTTTACCTCCTCACAGCCCGCTGCTTGGGACCTGCCTCCACATCCACAGAACTGGTCCTCCCCAGCCCAGCTTATGGGACCTCTCCCGCTGCTGTCGTTAACATTCTGCCTGCCACCTTGGTGTCCCGGCCCCGAGTCCATCCTGAATCAGGCACAGGACTGAGGCTCCCGGTCAATCGGCACCCAGCAGACAGCCCGGCCTCTGAAAGGCTCGCTCTGTGCTAAATGTCACTATGAAACCCTACTTGTGTTAAATGTGTTCAGAAATGAATGGAAGTACTTTTTCCTAACACAGTTTCTTATACTAACCCACCAAGAGCAGGATGAGTAAAGGTTTGTTGCTGTTGTTGTTCAGTCGCTAAGTTGGGTTCGACTCTTTGCAATCCCATGGACTGCAGCATGCCAGGCTTCCCTGTCCATCACCAGCTCCTGGAGTTTGCTCAAACTCATGTCCATTGAGTCCGCAATGCCATCCAACCATCTCATCCTCTGCTGTCCCCTTCTCCTCATGCCTTCAATCTTTCCCAGCATCAGGGTCTTTTCCAATGAATCAGCTCTTTGCATTAGGAGGCCCAAGTATTGGAGTTTTAGCTTGAGCATCAGTACTTCCAGTGAATATTCAGGATGGATTTCCTTTAGGATTGACTGGTTTGATCTCCTTGCAGTCCAAGGAACTCTCAAGAGTCTTCTCCAGCACTCGGATTCAAAAGCATCAGTTCTTTTGTGCTCAGCCTTCTTTACGATCCAATTCTCTCATCCATGCATGACTACTGGAAAAACCATAGCCTTGACTATACAGATATTTGTTGGGAAAGTGATGTCTTTGGTTTTGCTTTATAATAAAGGTTATCTGAGCCAGTTTCCCATGGACCGTATCCTCAAACGGCATGCGTTTAACACCTGAGTATCTGTGTCACTCTTGAAAGCAGGCCACCAAAACCACATCTTATGGTCTCTCATTTTCTGGAATTTACAAAATAAAACAGAACCTGATGCCGCATTCCAGGACAATCACAAGTCAAATCCCAACACTGTAAACTCTGAGAGATCATAAAATACATAATAACAGAGATTACTTCTAATATGACAGTCTGGTTGGCTAGGGTTTCAAAATCTGTTGGTTTGTCAAGATAGACACTCTTATAATTTCATTTTCCTTGTGGCATTACCAGCCAACCTTGTAAACACTGAGTACGCTGTTGGCAGGGAAGAGGGGTGGAATTGTTAGAAGTGCCATGGGGAGGAAAACATACTAGAGATTAAGGGAAAATGGACAGAGGAAATGAGGACAGAACAGGCAAAATGGGGCATCAGATGGGGTTTGGTCAGCACAGTGTGCTATTTTGAGCCTGAGTTTCTTCTTCCTCTTAGTATTTCTTTCCCCCTGTTTGGACAGACCTTGAATATGAGAGAGTCTGCTGAGATATTCGGAAAGCAGGGCAGGCCGGCTGGGGAAACATTTGTGGACTATCCCTTAGGTGGTGGTGATTAGTCGTTAAGTCATGTCTGAGTCTTTGCGACCTCCTGGACTGTAGCCTACCATGCTTCTCTGTCCAAGGGATTTTTCCAGCAAGAATACCAGAATGAGTTGCCACTTCCTTCTCCAGGGGATCTTCCCAACCCAGGGATCAAACCCGAGTCTTTACCAACTGAGCCACCAGGGAAGCCCACATCAGGTCATTCTTATTCTAAAGAACTTGAAATAGGTAGGACCTGCTATTATAAACGATGAATAATGGAAAAGGGTTGTCTTTTCTTGCCAAATTTCTGCTAATCGAAATTTCAGCTGATGATCGGCACACAGTAGTTTCTCAATAAAAGACTTTTGACTTCACTGATGCTGTGTGTGCTGGCTGGTGGCTTTAGTTTGATTCCTGCCATGGGACATGGTGTTTTGCACATCTGAGGGCAAGGTTAGTTTCACTTTCAAGATTGTTCTGAAATCTTGAGCCCCATGAGATCTGAACAACTTTGCTGTTTCTTAAAAAAAAAAATTAAAAAAAATTATTTATTTGGCTGCTCTAGGTCTTAGTTGCAGCACACGGGATCTTTCATCTTCACTGTGGCATGCAAGATCTTCAGTTGTAGCATATGAGATCAAGTTCCCTGACTAGAGATTAAACCCAGGCCCCTCTGCATTAGGAACACAGAGTCTTAGCCTCTGGACTGCTAGGGAAGTGAAGTCCCTGAAGAGCTTTGTGATGAAGGGACTCCATCAGGTCCCTGTGTCTCTCTTCCAGACGTCCAGCGATGTGTCTGCTAAAAGAGAAATATAAGCAGACGAAACATAGATCATTTTACCCTTTTTTTTTTTTTTTAAAAAAAAAGGTCACTATGCCCCAGGGCACAAGTGACAGATGATAAAACAGCAAATACCAATGAAGTGTTGGAATTGGGTTTTCGTTGGGCCACGGATGGAAACACATTTACACCTAATAAACAGGGGCTGATGGGCTGAATTCTATAGGAAATGACAAGCAAGAGGAGAGGACTGATGGTGGAGGGTGAGTACTATCGGTGTTTTTAAATGACTCTTGTGATTGAGGAAAGATCATTTAATGACGAGTCTGGTGTTTTGGAGCTCTGGTCCTGCTTTGCAGACGCACCCCAGCAAATCTGACAACAAGCCTAAAATAGCTGGCTGCGGTAGGCGTGTTAACAGCATAGCGAGGACAAGGATTTATGCAGGCACGCTGCCATTCTTGGCACATATTAGACCTCAGCCTTGTCACGGCACACGTTCTTAATAAAACATTCATACTGAGCATTCGTGTCGTCCTGTTTATGAAGCACTGACGACTCTTGCTCCATGCCTCCTGAAGGGAACCACGTTTAGCCTGAGATGCTGCCCCTGAGGTGTTCTCACGCAGCTGAAAAGGCCACAGTCCCTCGGCACACGAGGTCCCACCTTGCCGATGCCACCAGGTTTTCTGCCCTGGATAGGTCCCCGCTGAGCGCCCAGGGGTTCCCCGAGACACTGGTGAGAGCTCGGGGAGCTGGGGACATCAGAATCTTACCACTAAGCTTCTTTCCTGGGCTGGGGCAGCTCGTTTCCTTGAGTTCCTCCTGCCTGGCACCTTCTAACTCATCTCTTTCCCTCTACTGTGACACTCTAGACACAGAGCAGAACCAGAAAACATGAATACAAGGTTACAAAGGAAACAGGCCAGGGAGAGGTTTGGGACTTAAGCCCTGAGCTAGGTGGGGGAGGTCAAGCTCATTTGGTCCAGAAGAGGGATGGCTCAGGGGGTACTCAAAACAGGGCAGTGGGAGGGCTGTCCACAGTGAGGGGATGAGAGAGAGGTTTATATCCTGAGAGGAGTTAGACTGGCCTAAGAAAAGGTTTACCTGTCTTGCCAGAGGTTTTGACAAGAGATGGGCAAAGGGTTTCAGCAGTCATCCTGCACAAGGAGGCTATCTCACCAGGGTGAGGATCTTCATGTCTGTTGTATTTACTGGAGAAGCATTTTGCCAAAAATTAGCATTTGGAGATGGAAGGTGATGCCCTCTCCTATCCTGTCACACACACACACACACACACACACACACACACACAACCGGAACATCCCTCACCAGAAACCTCTCTCCATAGATCTGGCCACTATTGAACACTGGCCTTATGAAAACCCAAAGGAAGATGGCTTTATGGAAAACCATAAAATAAAATAGTTAAGAAAAATTTTTGAAATAAAATTCTACTGCATGTTATTTCATCATTATCCCTTCATTCCTTGGGATCTTTAAGAGTTACTATTTTAAAATTTAAATATCTTGGGTCAGTGGCAGAGGGTAGTCCATAAGCCTGTCATTAAGTAAACAGAGCCTGTTGTTTTAGAGATTGTCCTGGGAATCTTTTTTAAAAGATATTAATTATTTTTTCTGTTTGTGCTGGGTCTTCATTGCTGCACCCAGGCTTTCTCTAATTGCGGACAGAGGGGCTCCTCTTCATTGCAGGATTCTCATCACTGTGGCCTCTCATGTGGAGCCCGGGCTCTAGGCCTGTGGGCTTCGGTACCTGCAGAGCAAGGGCTTAGTTGTTGCAGTAAACGGGCTTAGTTGCCCTGTGGCATGTGGGGTCTTACTCGGGGAAGGATGGAACCTGTGTCTCCTGCATTTGCTGGCAGATTCTTAACTACTTGGACCACCAGCAAAGCCCTGTTCTGGGAAACTTTAGTTCTGAATTATTCTCACGCTTCAGTTGCCCTGGCCCGGCCTGGTGTTGTCCAGGGAGCCAGGCCTCCTAGACTGCGACTTAAGTGTCACTGAGGTAAACATTCCCTTCTGGCTGGCTGAGGTTTTGGGACATAAGCCTAACTAGAGATTTATATGGCCTCAGGCCCAAAATGAAAATTAGAAGGCAAGCAATAGATGGAGGAAATATTTGCAATTTGTGACAAAGGTTAATTGCCTTAACACATTTTCACTGGAGAAATATCAGTGCGTTTTTAGAGAGTAATACAATTAACATCATCATGTGAAGCTGTTAGAGCTTAAAATTGATCAAGGGTTCATTATGTAACTTATGATTGCCGCTATCATTCACATTTTGCTCCATTAGGTTTTTGTTCCAACTTTGTATACCTTATAAATGCAAGTTTATTACCATAAAATTTTCAAAAATGATGCATCACAGAATTTTGAATGAAGAAGAATTTTTCGGTAAATTTTATGCAGATACTTTCTCTGATTGTTTGAGTAAAACACACACACACACACACACACACACACACACACACTAGAAGATGTTAGTCCTTCAGAAGATAATTGATTCAGATGATGTGAATATTAGACCAACAAAAAAGACAAAAAAACCTTAGTGGTTGATTCTGATATAGAAAGCGAAAACGAAGCACAGTGCTGGAGACTTCACAGGTGTTATCAGGCATACCTGTTAGATGCAATAACCTGCAGAGTGTTAGTAAAATAACAGAAATAATTTTTAGCTGGCCAAAATAAAAATCACTGACCACAGGAGCTAGTTTCTGCAAAAATCTCCCAGGTCAAAAAAATGACTCTTGTAAATCAATAAAAGATGAACACCACAGTAGAAAATCAGTAAAAGCAATGAACTCCGCCCTCCCAGCACACACACAGATGGGGCAACAATTCCTCAGGGAAGAAATATAACAAGATAAAAAGCAAAGGAAACCAGTTTACACTCACCAGTAACTAAATAAATGCAAACTAAAGTAACAATGGGATACGTTTTCACTGATCAAATGAGCATTTTATTTTATTAATGATAAATTTGGTATTGGAAACTGTTCAGAACAAATGGATCTCTTTTATACCATTTGTAGAAATGTAAATTGCCACAGTCTTTCTGGAGGGAAATTTGAGATATTTATCAATGGCCCTTTAACCCAGAATTTCTCAATATGTATACCACAGGGAATTGGTTAAATAAACTATTGTATATCCACGTCACCATGAAAAATGATGCTATAAAAGAAACATTTAAGTGTCATTGATTTTAAAAAAAGCAGATTACAAATTGACCTGCTCAGCACAAATATAATTTTTAATTAAAAAACATATATAGGCCTGAAGAATCATATTCTTTGATATAAAATTATTAAGTTTGAAATGTATTTTGCTTCCAAGAATAAGACTACTGAAAAGTCCAACAATTTCAACAATAATTAGCTTGTTCTACAAATACTTATTAAAATCCTTCTCTGAGCCAGGCATTACCCTAGATGAGAGATACAGAAGACAAAATTCTAGTCTTTATGTCCCTTTTGGCAGGGAACATAAATGATAAGTAAAATATACTAATGAAATCCTCATTCAATAAGAGTGTGATCATTTCAAAAAGAAAATAGAATAGTTGACTGTGACAGAGACTGTCAACAGCTCAGGGGACAGCATTAGATATGATGAAATTATATTTGAGTTGAGAGCAGACTCAAGAGAAGGCTTGAACCAGGGGAGAAGCATTCCAGCCTGAAGGCCAAGCACAAGCAAAGACCCTGGGGTGGGAACAATTCTGAAATGACTGAGGAGCAGAAGTTGATTATCAGTTCAGTGGTGAGAGTCTGTGTATGAAAGTGAGCAGTAGGGTGCTAAGGAATGAGGCCAGAGACTTAGGTGGGGGCCAAATTCCATATACTCTTAGGACAGGTGAGGATTAAATGTTATTCTCAGGCAATGAAAAGTCATTGGAGGACTTTGGTGATAATTTGATAAAATGTATTTTTTAATGATAAATATAAAATTTAAACTTTTGGTTATACATTGTGGATAAATTAACTTCACACATAAAATTTCATTTAATAAAACAATTCTATGGCATAGGTATTGTTTACTTTCCTTATAGACAGTGAATGACTGATCCACAGCCATGCGGCTAGTAGGTGGCATGACAAGAATGAGAAACTGGGTAAATCGCTAGAAATGAAAATAAAAAACAGTCTTGTAAAATAGATAAGTCACAGAGATGTAACATGTAGCATAGGGAACGTAGTAATATTGTAATAACTCTGTATGGTGATGATTTTGAAATGTATATAAATATTGAATCACACCAGTTAATCCTAAAGGAAATCAGTTCTGAATATTCACTGGAAGGACTGAAGCTGAAGCTCCAATACTGCGGCCACCTGATGTGAAGAGCCAACTCATTAGAAAAGACCCTGATGCTGGGAAATATTGAAGGCAGGAGAAGAAGGGGACAACAGAAGATGAGATGGTTGGATGGCATCAATGACTCAATGGACATGAGTTTGAGTAAGCTCCAGGAGATAATGAAGGACAGGGAAGCCCGGAGTGCTACAGTCCACAGGGCCACAAAGAGTTGGACATGACTGAGTGACCAAACAACAATGATGTACCAAGATGATACTGTGTGGAAATGATCCTTCAATAAAAAGGGGAAAACCAGTCTGCAACACTGAATGTTAGTCATTTGGCATGGTGGTGAACATTCATATGTTAGTATTCCCATATGAACACAACGAATGAACAAATGCACTCTCCTCTCACACCTCCCCCTACAACAGGCTCTTAAGGAAGGAACCGAGGGGCTCAGCCTGTGCCTCCCAGGGGACTGCACCAGGACTACAAAACCTGAGACTCTGGTTGCAGCAACTGGTGCTTGCTCTTCAGATCCTCAAACTTTGAAAGACTGGCCCAAGTGAGCTGGATGCAGCCTCTCTTCTGGAAGGGCCACCCAGCCCCGCCTTCCTGGGCACCAGCTGTAGCAGGACTGGGCACGTATTCCAAACCAAAGGGACTGCCTCAAGCCGGGCCATCAGGCCCCAACAACTCATCCCGTTCTGAGTCAGGACGGGGAAACACATTCGTCTTGGACTTGGACCTGCTCTTTCATCGCTTGGCCTTTGTGAAGGGAGAGACAGAGCCCCCTCGGTTGAGCCTTTTACAGCCACTGCTGAAGCCAGCCTGCATCTCTCTGCTCCCTAAGGGTGTCCCAGGAGCCACTGGACTCTTACTCCTCTCCCAGTCCTTCCTTGGCTTTCCCTGTCTCACTGTTGAAGCAGCTGTAAGTGAAGAGCATCCTGTTTACTCCGTCGTCTCTGCTTTATCCCTGGATTCCCAAAATGCTGCTCTAGGTTAGCCGGATGTCTCTTCCTTTAGGTCTTGCCAGCCTGTGCTCACATGTCCTCTGTGCAGCCTAGCTGGTCTTCCATAGGACCCTTCACACATATCTCTCTCTGGAATCTTAGTTCTGCCTTTTAGAAGAAGAAACTGTAGTCGAATTCATAGAGATAGGAAGTGGAATGCTGGTTGCCAGGGGCTGGTGCAGAGGGAGGTGGAGGGCTGTTATTTAATGAGCATGAGGTTCAGTTTTGCAAGATTGGCTACACACCAGTGTGAATGTACTTAACACTCCTAAACTGTACACTTTAAGATGGTTAGGATGGCAAGTTGTTTTTTTTTTAAACCACAGTTTTAAAAAGTGAAAGAATTGGATATTACATTCCTCCTGAGGAAGAGGGCTTCCCTGGTGGCTCAGACAATAAAGAATCTGCCTGCAATGCAGGAGACCTGGTCTCAGTCCCTGGCTTGGGAAGATCCCCTGCAGAAGGGAACAGCTACCCACTCCAGTATTCTGACCTGGAGAATGCCATGGACAGAGGAACCTGGAGGGCTACAGTCCATGGGGTTGCAAAGAATCGGACACAACTGAGCAACTCACTCCACTCCTGAGGAGGAATATACCATTACCTATGAAATAGTCTTGCCAGAAAATCAAATCAATTTAAATCCAATCAATCCTCCAGATTTAACTCCCAGTTTACAGAAAATACAGGAATGGAGGAATATATTAAACAATGTCACATGGAAGCAATCAGCAAAATCCAGACTGTGGGAAATTCTACAGGAAAAACAACAGTTTCTTCAATAAATAAATTACAGAGAAAGAAAAAGTAGTAGGAGGAGGAAACCATAGATTAAAAGAGTCTTAAAAGACAAAAACCAACAGCAACGCATGGAGTTATTCGGATGTCAATTCACATAAACCATAAAAATGTATGAGACAATCAGGGAATGTTTGTGAACATTCAGGAATCTAGTGGTTATTTTGAAGCCCTTATCTTCTGGAGATAGATACTAAAATATTTTTGGGTGACAGAGTATAATAGCTGGGGCTTGCTTCAAAGTAGTTGCAGGGGAGATGTTGGAGGGTATAGAAGAAATAAGGTTGGCTACGAGTTTATAGCTATTGAAGCTGGTTGACAGAAGATACTACTCTGTTCTATTCTGTTCTACCTTTATATCTGACATTTTCCACACACACACACACACAAATACTAACCTTTGGACTTCCCTTATAGTCCAGTGGTTACGATTCTCTGCCTCCAGTGAGGGGGCAGAGGTTCAGTCTCTGGTTGGGGAACTAATATCCCACATGCTTCATGGTATGGCCAAAAAATATTTAATAAATTAAAAAAAATAAAAACAGTAACCTTATAGTCTTCTCAAAGTGTTCCTCCTCGACCCTCAACGGTACAATGCAGGGAATGGGACAGGATCTGCAAACTCTCCCTTCTCTCCCTCTCCCCTGCACCTGGCCTGCTGGGTCCAGGCAGGGGTGGAGCATGCTGGGCAGAGCAGCCCCCTCCCTGTCCACACAGCCTGGCCATGTGTGTGACAGGGGCTGCCCGCCAGGCCTCCTGGAACACGTCCGTGGGTTCTCCAAATGAGCCTTCAGCTGGCCCTTCCCCAGCAGGCAGGTCAGGCTCCAGCTTGAGCGTGTCTTTTCCCCAGCCACAGTCTCCACCACAGCAACCCTGGGTGAGATCCCTGAAGAAAGCTTATGTTCAGACAGCTACTGAGCTGCTTACACACCCATCTAATCCAGGGTCCTTTCTATATCAAATGGAGTAAACGCACCTGCCCAAGTGGCACAACCGCTCCTGGCCATCTCTCCTGCTATTTTCTCCATATTCAGATGGCATCAGACAACATCTGGGAAACCTGTGGACAGAAGACAGAATGGGGGCTGGGGTCAGGTTGAGCATATCTACTCTTTGCCATTGATTACCTTGACATTTCTCTCCTTTGTTTCCTGAATGAATGAACACGTGATAAAAAGCTCCATGTAGATACAGCCAAATTGAGTCCGCGATTAAGTTCTACCAACCCAAGGATTCCAAATAGGGAGAGTCTGGATTTCATGTGATGTATAAAACTGGCAACTGGAATAAACTTGATTATTTTTTTTTAATGACTATGTTCTATGAAAGAATCTCTAATTATTAAATATTTCAATGTGGGAGATATATTTTACAGATATGAAGAGCTGTAATAGCACCCAGGAGCATGAAGTTGGTATCAGATCATCAGTTCAGTTCAGTTCAGTTGCTCAGTCATGTCTGACTCTTTGCGACCCCATGAACTGCGGCACACCAGGCTTCCCTGTCCATCACCAACTCCAGGAGTCCACCCAGACCCATGTCCATTGAGTCAGTGATGCCATCCAACCATCTCATACTCTGTCGTTCCCTTCTCATATCTTTCCCAGCATCAGGGGCTTTTCAAATGAATCAGCTCTTCACATCAGGTGGCCAAAGTATTGGAGTTTCAACTTCAACATCAGTCCTTCTAATGAATACCCAGGGCTGATCTCCTTTAGAATGGACTGGTTGGATCTCCTTGCAGTCCAAGGGACTCTCAAGAGTCTTCTCCAACACCACACTTCAAAAGCATCAGTTCTTCAGCGCTCAGCTTTCTTAATAGTCCAACTCTCAAATCTATACATGACTACTGGAAAAACCATAGCCTTAACTAGGCAAATCTTTGTTGACAAAATAATGTGTCTGCTTTTTAACATGCTCTCTAGGTTGATCATAACTTTCCTTCCAAGGAGTAAGCATCTTTTAATTTCATGGCTGCAATCACAATCTGCAGTGATTTTGGAGCCCCCCAAAATAGTCAGCCACTGTTTCCACTATTTCCCTATCTATTTGCCATGAAGAGATGGCACCAGATGCCATGATCTTAGTTTTCTGAATGCTGAGCTTTAAGCCAACTTTTTACTCTTCTCTTTCACTTTCATCAAGGGGCTCTTCAAGTTCTTCTTCACTTTCTGCCATAAGAGTGGTGTCATCTGCATATCTGAGGTTATTGATAATTCTCCCGACAATCTTGATTCCAGCTTGTGCTTCTTCCAGCCCAGCATTTCTCATGATGTACTCTACATATAAGTTAAATAAGCAGGGTGACAATATACAGCCTTGACGTACTCCTTGTCCTATTTGGAGCCAGTCTGTTGTTCCATGTCCAGTTCTAACTGTTTCTTCCTGACCTGCATATAGGTTTCTCAAGAGGCAAGTCAGGTGGTCTGGTATTCCCATCTCTTTCAGAATTTTCCACAGTTTATTGTGATCCACATAGTCAAAGACTTTGGTATAGTCAATCATCAGAGCAATACTTAAATACATTTCTTACTATGAAAGCATCTTTCCTAGCAGAAAACAAGTGCACATGGAAGAGTCAAAAAACCTAATAACCAGCAAAGAAGAGAACAGCCAATACCACTCGGTAGCACAGGTACAAGGCTTCCCCAGTGGCTCAGAAGGTAAAGAATCTGCCTGTAATGGAGGAGACCCAGTTTCGATCCCTGGGTTGGGAAGAACCCACTCCACTAATCTTGCCTGGAGAATCCCCATGGACAGAGGAGCCCAGTGGGCTTCTGTCCATCAGGTCTCAAAGAATTGGACACGACTGAGTGACTGACACTTTCACTTTCAAAGGTAAGTACTTTGTAGATTTTATCACACATAATCCCCATAACAGTCTCATAGGCTCTGCATCATTGTCTCCACAGAGAGGCAACCAGAGCTCAGAGAAGTTACCTTAGTAAATGAGGGAACCAGGATTCAACTCCAGCTCCATTTGACTCTAAAAGTTGAGTTCTTAATCTCCATTTGCAACTTATAGTAAAACACTAAAAGTATTTGTCAGGTTAGAGTGTATATGCCTATGGTATAGATATGCATGTATATATATGATAAAGATAGATATAAGGATAGATGTAGATTATATATATTAATATTCAAGTTAAAATTTATTGCCATGTATGGGAAAACCAATACAATATTGTAAAGTAATTAGCCTCCAATATATAGTTGACCACTAAGTCCTTACATATTTAACACTGCTTCTAATCTATCTGAGGAGCTGCTTTCCAAAAATATGTGAATCCCAGCTGAATTGAAGAGTATTTGGGAAACGTCACAATGTTGTTTATATAAGTCTACTGGATATCCCTGTGGGATTTGCTTTTATGAAATTTGAAACAATAGAACAAGGAGCAAATTATTTAGGTAAGCCTAAAAAGAAAAAAAAAAAAAAACACAAAAAAATTAGCCAGTATTATAAATAGTAACAAGTTTTTGGGAACCATTTTAGTTTCTTAACAAAACACCTGAGGAAGCAGGAAGAAAACCTGGTATATTCCCTTAGACAGTGACGAGAAGCCCATTCCTGTCCTAAGAGTAGCTGGTGAGTTATTTACTTAATATTTAAGTAGATGTTGTTTAGTCACTAAGTCATGTTTGATTCTTTGTAGCCCCATGGACTGTAGCCTGCCAGGCTCCTCTGTCCACGGGATTTCCCAGGCAAGAATACTGGAGTGGGTTGCCATTTCTTTCTCCAGTGAAAAGGGATGGACGGGAGCTCTGTTACAGAAGAAAAGTTCTGTGTCAGAGCCAAATAATCCAATAAGGAAGCAGCCAGAGCTTCGTAAAACCAGCCCCTGGGGCTCTGACCCGGAGATGGCTGAACCTCAGAAAGTACCCCCCCAAAAAATCAGGACAAAGCTGAAGTGAAGTGAAGTGAAGTCGCTCAGTCGTGTCCGACCCTTTGCGACCCCATGGACTGTAGCCCACCAGACTCCTCCGTCCATGGGATTCTCCAGGCAAGAGTACTGGAGTGGGTTGCCATTTCCTTCTCCAGGGGATCTTCCTGACCCAGAGGATCGAACCCAGGTCTCCCTGGATTTAACCTCTGAGCCACCAGGGAAGCCAAAGCTGAAGTACCCAGGTTCTCTGAAGTCAGGACAGGGGAAAGAGAAAGAGAAAGAGCTCTGAAGATGCAAAATGTATCTTCAGGTCAAAACCAAAAAAAAGGGCTCAGAAAAAAAAAAAAACCACCCAAAACCAAAATAAACTTAAAATGAAGCTTTAGAAGCTTTCAAAGAAAACATAGGTATGGCTACTTTAAAGCTGAGATTAGTCAAATAAGGTTACATTTCATCCATTACTGAGCAACAAAAATCTTAACTGGATTTTTAACTTCTCAAGATTTAGAAGTCTCTACAAAAGAGGAAAAAGGATACTGGAGGTACAAAAGGTGGGTTTCTCTCAAAAGTAAAAAAGAAGCACAAGAAAAAAAAGAAAAGAAAGAAGGACTTCCCTGATAGTTCAGGGGCTACGACTCCAGGCTCCCAATGCAGGGGGCCTGGGTTGGATCCCTGGGCAGGGAACTAGATCCCACACATGCTGCAGCTAAGAGTTTAACTGCTGCAACTAAACACTCCAGCATGTCACAATTAAGACCCAGCACAGCCAAACAAATTAATAAATAAGTATTTTAAAAACAGAGGAACATAAAAGAGGGGTAGAGGTCGTACCATTAAGAACACAATCAAAATAAGTCTATCATACAAATTCTATTGTTGGCAATTGACATGCCCTCCAAGGTGAGACTATGTTTTAATAACTATGACAGTACTTCAAGAGTTCAGATGACTTAGATGAATCTTGTTGCAGGTAAAGAAGATGAAACTATTTGGAAATGGAGACGTATTTGCAAGTCAAAGTTTTTAATATCTAGGTAATGTTATGATTCTGAAGACCATTTGCATATATGTATATGCATCTCCTGACACTGTAAAAGAAGGTAGACAGGTGGAAGGAAAAGCAGTGCCACACTGTGTTGCCCCAATCCCTAGTGACTCAGCACTACTTACTGAGAGCATAACATGGACCCAGAAGTATAGTAGGATTTAGGGGAATTCCCAAGGGAATCTCCACAAGCCATATATATATCCAGGATTTGCTTGAAGAAAATTTAGAAGTCCCTATGGACACACTGTTCAGCTAAATGCCTTAGTTCCCTAAAATGTCTAAAACATTTTAAAATAAATATCTGTTGCATAAAAACCAAACTAAAGATTTGTTACTTTCATTTGTTAGAGGGAACATACATTTCATGATGCTAGACATGTTTCACACAAGATGTAAAATTTGATTATTCATTTACTTTTTATTTCAAATATCCTTTATGCAAAAGGCAAATTATATTTCACCTTTTAGGAAAAAAAATAGACTTGGTATCTAAGACAAATATATTTAAATATTTTATGTAATCAAAACATGATGGAGATTAATTCAGACCTTTTATCTCTTTTCTAGATAAAATTAGTGTTAGTCACTAAGTTGTGTCCGACTCTTTGCAACCCCATGGACTGTAGTGCGCCAGGCTCCTCTGTCCATAGGATTCTCAAGGCAAGAATAGTGGACTGGGTTGCCATGCCTTCGTCCAGGGGATCTTCCTGACCCAGGGATCAAACCCAAGTCTCTGGTATTGCAGCCAAATCCTTTACTGTCTAGTAGGTAATTGTATTAGTTACCTACTGCTGCATTGCAAATGATCTCAAGTTCAGTGACTTAAAACAGCAAAGAACATTAGTATCTCATATTTGTTGTCGGTCAGGAATTTGGGAAAGGTTTTACTGGTGGTTCTTGCTCAGGGTCTCTATCTCTCAAATCTAGTTGCTATTTTAAAGTGAAAATGAGCTAAAACATGTAAGTGATCATTAAATTTTACATGCAGCATGAATGAATTTAGACCGTCAAGAATTTGAAAATCCAAAGGAGAAGTCAAAAGAGTTGTTAATGCTCCCCCTCGATGTCCTCCTGCCCCTCATCTCTCCACCTTCCCAAGAGGTGCTTGAGAGGCAAGTGGAGGCGGGAGGAAGAGACATGATGGATGACAGAAATAGCCTCACCAGAAATAAAATACACTCCATATACATGTCCTGACAGTGTTCTCAGTTGCTAATCAGGAAGCAGAAGTCCTTGCATTGTGGCCTTAACAGAATCTTTCCTAAAACCCTTTTCACACACCTGTACTCTCTCTGGGTCCACTGCTACAGGCTACAAAACAACATGTCAAGCCCAGTGGTGTGCAGAGATAAGACTCTTTAAAGGCTTCTTAGTCCATACATAGTACCCTGTGTCTTTCCCCAGATCCATTCTTGTGATCATATAGAAAAGAACTGAGCCCTAATTATGTTCTTATGATCCATATGACTTCTCTCCATGAAAATACTACTTTGAACCATCATATAGAAAAAAAGTGCAATGTCTATACATGTTTCATTATACCTGCTATCTTTCTTGTACCTATATGAAACTATAACACTCATCATCAGAAGGGTATCTATTTGAAATTAATTTTCTAGTATAAGAGATGGATTTTTACTGCCACCCCCTCTCTCTCCCCTGTGATCAGCATATACATTTAGAGGGAGGTCTGAGGCTATGTTTTCTAAGTAAGTAAGGCGAATAATAACACCTACTCTAGATGCTTAGGGCAGCCACAAGAACCAATAAATTCAAACAGGCATGGACCACCCACTGCAACTAGAGAGTAGCCCCTGCTTGCCACAACTAGAGAAAGCCCATGTGCAGTAACAAAGATACAGTGCAGCCAAAAATAAATTTAAAAAAGAAAACAGACATGGATTTGCATATTGATTCCAGAACTTAAGGCTTGATTTAATTTTTTTAGTTTTTTAAAAATTAATTAATTAATTTTAATTGGAGGCTAATTACTTTACAATATTGTAGTGGTTTTTGCCATACATTGACATGAATCGGCCATGGGTGTATGGTTTGATTTTAGATGTACTGTTTAGCTTCTCTTCATGCACGTGTGCATGCTTGGTCATGTCCAACTCTTTGCGACCCTATGGACTGTAGTAGCCCACCAGGTTCCTCTGTTCATGGGATTCTCCAGGCTAAAATACTGGAGAGTTGCTATTTCCTCCCCTATTCCAGGGGATCTTCTGGAGATGGGGATCGAGCCCGTGTCTCTGGTGCCTCCTGCATTGGCAAGTAGATTCTTTACACTGTGCTTCCTGGGAAGCCCTTAGCCTCTCTGAGCCTCATCTAAAGAATAAGGAAAATGATATATTTCCTATTGGGTTCAGGTGAAGACCCCTAAGACGCTATGTTTAAAGTACCAAACACAGGGCAGGGGACATAAAAATAAATGTTGGTTTCACTCAACTTTCCTTTTCCTTCCTTTAGTTAACTTCAGAGCTAAAGGCATCACTTGAGTTCTGATGTTTTGTGAATTTGACCTGAACTCAAACCAAGTATCTTTGACCTGAATCAAGTATTATTTGACCCGAAATCAGAACACGATTATTAACAGTTGTAAACTGGATGAAATGATCTCTAGAAAATCTAGTGTCAGACAGAACTCACTGGTTCAGACTAACAGCTACGACTGGGCCAACCAGCCCAAGACAAATAACAAATGTGTTAATTAGTGAAATGGGATTAATAAGGAAATGGTGCAAGAGTTTTCCTTGTGATTGTGTACATGGCAAGTCCAGACAAGATGGGTTTTGGAGGGGGTGGGGTGGCGTAGGAAGTCACCTCCTTGGTCCAGCTGATTGGGAAAGGCTTTGGGAGAGAAGTCTGATTTGGGGATTATTTGAATAGTGGTAGGTGGGGGGTTTCGAGCTAGACACAAAGGGGTGTTTCAGGTTAAGGGTGTGTCCTGAGAAAGAGTTCAAAGGACAGAGAGGATCTTGCTGTAGAGGGAAGGAGACACCCAACCACAGCCAACATTAGTCAAAAGCAACCACTGACCCATAAAAAGAGACGGGTGGCATCCGTGGGTGAGGCTCCTGGAGAGTTGGTAGCACTGTCAGCCTTTACAAAAGCACAAAAATGTCCCCATGGGCACTGGTTTAGTTTAGGGCCCCAACTTAGAGTGAGGGGCAGGGAACCTGGAGCCATTCCAAAGTTAAAGAGGTTGGGACTCAAAATGTGGACAGCAGATGGCTTAGGAAAGACCTAAATTCTCTTCATTCTTTAAACAACTCCCTCAGGGACAGTGTGACTGCCTCTTCTCCATTCCCATTAATGGCAAAGTCACAGAAGAATACAGTCGAGATAAGGAAAAAGCTGTGATTCACAGGATTAAGACAAGAGGACAGTTTGATCAGAGGGCTATAAAATTTAACTCCCAAGAGTTCTCTCTGAATTGGCGAAATCTTCATGCTACATTTGTTCGCAATCCCTCAGTTTATGACATTCTATCAATGGACATTTGCGAGAGCCAAGTTCATAAAGGCAGAGGGTAACCTTAGCATGCCCAGTGCCCAAGGCTCTGCCTTCACGTAAGCTTCAGATCTCCTTTAGTTCATGTTTTAGGAAATCGGCTTCCACCCTCTTCATTCGCAGGTCCCACTGCGGCTACATCGTTCCTGCTCCCCACTTCCACTCACAGAGACCTTCATCTTTCTTCAACCAGGCAACTTCCCTCCAGTGGGCTCACAGACTTGAGCGTGAGCCTCCAGAGAGGACAGGCATTCCTTTATCAAGGAATGTGGAAGAAGGAGGTTGGAAGTGAAGGGTTCTGAGGAGAAGTCAGAAGTAAACACACAGGCACACACAATTCTTAAAATAAATGGTATGGCAGAGACTGCTGTGTGTGTGTTCACTGAAGTCTGTCTCCTTTTCCTCCCAGCAAACAGTAAGTCTGATTTCTCAGTTTCCCTTGCAGCTCCTTGGGTGATGTGGCTGAGTTTTGGGGAATGGCAAGTGGGCAGGTGTGATGTGTGCCACCTCCAGGCCTAGCCCTTTAAAAATTCCCATGAGCTCTTCCGACCTGGAAAAGGACTAAGAGGTCACAGGGGCACAGAGGCATAAGATGGAAAGAGCCTGGGTCCTGAGTGATTGTGTGGACGCCTCCTCCCCAACCAACTCACACTGGCTGTGATGAGAGAGGGAAGGAAACATTTATTGTGTTGGGCCACTGAGATGCGGGGAGATGTTGGTAACACTGTGTGGTCTACCCTGACTAACATACATGGAGATTAGAGAGTGGCTTCTCTTTGGGTTATAGATACATTAGTGTACATGTTACAGAGGATCACTTGTGGGAGGGCCTGGCCATGGTGCTGAGCTATGGGGCCAGAAATTATTGAAAATAAACAGATGTTCAAAGGAATCGGGGTAACACTGAGTGAAAATGTAGGCTACCTAAAAATCTATTCCATGCCAAGAAGGTTCAACACAGAAAGAATATTATTTTCAACAAATGGTGCTAGGACAACCGGACATTCACATGCAAAAGAATGAAGACAGACCTGTTTGTTATACTGCATACAAAATTTGACTCCAAATGTATCAGAGATCTAAATGTAAGAGCTAAAACTATAAAACTCTTAGAAGGGAACATAGGAGTAACACTTTATGGAGCTGAGTTAGGCAAAACTTCTTAGTAATAACATAAAAAGTGCAACAACAAAACAAAAAATAAATTGGACTTCATCAAAATTTTAAAACTTTTGTTATTCAAAAGGACATCAAGAAAGCAGAAATACAATACGCATGATAGGAGAAAATACTTGCAAATCACATGTCCCATGAATCCAGAAATCTTACAACTCAATAGTAAAAAGAATTTTATTTAAAATGGGCAAAAAGTATGAATGGAAATTTCTCCAAAGAAGATACACAAAAGGCAGATGAGCAACAAAAGATGCTCAAAATCATTAGTCATTAGGGAAATGCAAATCAAAACCACAATAAGATACTGTTTCGCATCCACTAGGATGGCTGAAATAAAAAAGACAGTGATGTGTTAGGGAGGATGTGGAGAAAGTGGAATGGTCGTACACTACTACTGAGAACATAAAACAGTGCAGCTTCTTTAGAAAACAGATTGACAATTTCTCAAATTGTTAAAAAAGTGGAAATAGCCCAAATAGTCATCAACTGAAGAAAGGATAAATGTATATCCACACAATGAAATATTATCCAGCAATTAAAAGAGCTGAAGTACAGATACACGGTACTGCTTGGATAAACCTTGAAAACACTGTTCTGGACAAAAAAAAAAACAGTCTCAAAAGCCCACCTATTGTATAATGTCATTTATTTGAAATGCCCAGATAAATCTATAGAGAAAGAAAGGGAATTAATTGATGGCTGCTTATTGCTAGGATGGAAAAGAGAAGACTGGGGGGAAATGGAACTGGCTTTAATGGGCACTGAGAGTGACCAACATGTTCAAAAGTTGATTATGGTGATGGCTGCACAAGTCTGACACGATAAAAAAAAACACAAAAAACCATTAACCTGCACGTTTGAAATGGGTGAATTGTATGGAATTTAACTTATATCTCAATAAAGTTGCTTGTTTTGCCTCTTTTGTTTATCAAAACAAATAGAACCTTTTTTCTTTTAAAGAAATTATAGTTGACTTACAATAATTAATTTCAGGTGTACAATATAGTGATTCTGTATTTGCATAGCTTATACTCCATTAAAATTATTACAAAGTAATGGCTGTAATTTTCTATGCTGTACAGTAGATCCTGTTGTTTATCTAGTTTATCCACAGCAGTTTTTAATCTCTTAATCTTATACCCTATCCTGCCCCTCCCACCTCCCTCTCTCCTTGGTAACCACTAGCTTGTTTTCTATATTTGTGAGTCTGTTTTTGTTTTGCTATATATATCATTTGCTTTATTTTTAGATTCCACAAAAACAGACTCATAGATCAATGAAACAAACTAGAGAGACCAGAAATAAACTCACACAACTACAGTCAATAGTCAATTAATCTCCAACAAAAGAGGCAAGAATACGCAATGGAGACAAGACAGTCTCTTCAATAAGCAGTGCTGGGAAAACTGGACACTTACGTGTAAAAGAATGAGATTAGATCATTTCCTCACACCGTATACAAAAATAAACTCAAAAATGGATTAAAGACATAAATGTAAGGCTTGAAGCCATAAAACTCAGAAAAGGACATAAGCAGAACACTGACATAAATTGTAGTAATAGTTTTTTGGATCTGTCTCCTAAGGCAAAAGAAATAAAAGCAAAAATAAACAAATGGACTGAATTAAACTTAAAGTTTTTACACAGCAAAGGAAACCATGAAAAAACAAAAAGATAGCCATGGGAATGGGAGAAAACATTTGCAAATGAAATGACCAATATGGGGTTAACATCTAAAATAAACAGCTTCTACAACTCAACAATGAAAAACCAAACAACCCAATCAAAAAATGGGCAGAAGGCCTGAACAGACATTTGTCCAAGGAAGACATACAGACAGACAACAGGCGCATGAAAAGGTGCTCAGTATTGCTAGTCATCAGAGAAATGAAAATCAAAACTACAGAGAGATACCACCTTACTCCTGTCTGAATGGCTATCATCACAAATAACAAACACTGGTGAGGATTTAAGGAAAAAGGAACCCTTCTTTACTGTTGGTGGGAATGTAAATTGGCACAGTCACTATGGAAAACAGTATGGAGGTTCCTCAGGAAACTAAAAACAGAACTAGCAGACAATTCCACTATTGGGTTTATATCCAAAGAAAATGAAACCGCTAATTTGAAAAGATACATACACCCCAATGTTCACAGCAGCATTATTTTATTTACAACAACCAAGATATGGAAGCAACTCAAGTGTCCATTAATATACAACTGGATACAGAATGTTCAGTGTGTGTACATATATACACATACACACAATGGAATATTGCTGCTGCTAGGTCGCTTCAGTCGTGTCCAACTCTGTGTGAACCCAGAGATGGCAGCCCACCAGACTCCCCCGTCCCTGGGATTCTCCAGGCAAGAACACTGGAGTGGGTTGCCATTTCCTTCTCCAGTGCATGAAAGTGAAAAGTGAAAGAGAAGTCGCTCAGTTGTGTCCGACTCTTAGCGACCCCATAGACTGCAGCCCACCAGGCTCCTCCATCCATGGGATTTGCCAGGCAAGAGTACTGGAGTGGGGTGCCATTGCCTTCTTCGCAATGGAATATTACTCAGCCATTAAAAGAATGAAATTCTGCCATTTGGACCAATGTGGATGGACCTAGAGAATATTATGCTTTGTGAAACAGTCAGAGAAAGACAACCAGTATATGATATTACTTATATATGGAATCTGAGAAATAATACAAACAAATATGTATAACAAAACACAAACAGACTCATGGATACATAAAAACAAATAGCACCTTTAAAGATAGTGTATGGCTGTTTACTGGCCTCCTAGGAAGGCAGGGGTGAGGGTTCCCTGTTCCCTTTTCCTGATGAGCTAGGATTTGTCCTGGACTCCTAAGCAGTACCTTCTCTGTGCTTCCACAGCTCTTGGTTTATTTTTCTATTACTGCACCCAGTCAGCAATATTTGTTGAGCACTCAGTATGTGCTAGGCAACTGGGGATATTATCATAAAATGAGCAACTCAGTCACTGTCTTCAGGAACCTTCGAGTCCAGTGAGAGAACTCTTCACCTTATTTTAGTACCTTACCCACATCTATGTCTGTTTCATGAAGAGCCTAAACAACCCAGCTTTCTACACCCTGTAGGTGCTCAATACAATTTGTTAAATGAATGATATGGATCAGTAGAGACAGACCTGGGCCATGTCTCTGAAAGCTCCCAGTGAAAAATCTACCCTGAAGAAACCTGAAACTTCAATTTGTCAGAATTGGGACACAAGTCTCCCAACTGCCATCTTCCCCCAGGCCTTACAAACGGATCGAGTCCTTAGCCACACGCAAATGAGTGAATCGATATGTGAAATGGTAGTTTCAGAATGACTTAAACTTCTGGGTCAGAGATACCCTGAAGAGAAAGCAAAATGATTGTTCAAATGCTGTTTGAAGGTTCCTGGACATGGCAGTTTTTAACTGCTGAGAAGCAATCTATTTTTAACCAGCCATTGCATGAGAATTTAAGAAATGTCTTTTGAAAAATCAAATGAAGACAAAAGGGGGAATGAGGGACAGATGGGAATGTTCCAACCCCTTCCAGCCATGCCTGTCTATCATCTGCCTGACTGCAAACATCCTGGACTCAAACACCCTCGAGGAGACACGTAAACCTTCAGAGCACATACGTGTCTCACGCATGCAGGGCCACCAATGACCAGGGGGACAATCGGTGTCTTTTGGTTTTAACAAATGAACTCTTGAAAAAGGTATTTTGCAGGCAAAACAGCCAACAGTGATTTCAAAGGCAAAATCAGTATAAACCGAATGGACTTTTGCTCACTCAGTGCATTCTCTTGATATATTTAAAATGATCACCATGGTGCCTGATTTTACACAAATCAAATGGGGCCTCCTGACTTTGGAAGATAGTTTATCTGATGGGGTAAACAACTCTCTTCATCTACAAGGAAATAATGTGGAAAAGTTAAAATGTTAATGTCCTTTCCCAAACAGTGTCACATCCAACAGGAAAAACCATGAGAAAACATGGAAGACTCCCCCAGACAACTCACCCCACCCTCAGCAAGCCGGTCTCCACCGCTGGATAGTCCACAGCGAGAGGAACCTCTTCACCTGTAACGAAATCTCTGTGGTCACCCGGAGAACAGGGCATTAGATTCTGCAGCCTGGTGTCCAGGGTGGGCGTCACAGAATGCGCTGGAAGGGAGGCCACAGACCTTGCTTGCTTCATAGGAGAGAAAATGGCTGGCACACCTAACGTGACATCTGGCAACACCTTTATGTTCAACACACTGTTTGTCTTCTCAGATCCACTCTCCACCCATCTTCCTCCCGTTGTTGCGGGAGGTCCAGTCCCCTTGTGTGGACTCACCAGCAACGCGGTCCCTAGATGAACATCCTCAGTTTCACCTGAGAACTTATTAAACATGCAGAATCTCAGCTCCCACCTTAGACCTACTGCTTCGGGGACCAGAGGCTTTGGGGTGGGGTCCAGCCATCTGTGTTTTGCCAAGCCTTCCAGGGGACGCTGACTTTCTGTAAGGTTAGAGAGTCACCTCGGACTGGATCCTTAACCTGTGGCTTCCAGCTGGGCTTGGCCTAGGGGAAACCCTGGCCTGAGGTCCCAGGCATGAGGAGGAGTGAGTTAAGGGTAATTTTTTCCCTCAGGTTCCCTTTTGGTGGGATTGTCTAGGGCTGGATTCATCCGTGCACCAAAGGTCACTGTACCTCAAGGGGGCAGCCTCAGAGCCGTGTGACTCACTCCTTCTTGATCCAGTAACTACCCACTTCCCTGACCCTATACGTCAAGAGATGATAACAATTCCTCCTGCTACTCTAGAACAGGGGTGCCCAACCTCTGGCAATGAATGCCTGATGATATGAGGTGCAGCTGGTGTAATAATAACAGAAATAAAGTGCACAATAAATGTAATGCACTTGAATTATCCCAAAACCATCCCCCACCACCTCAGTCCGTGGAAAAATTGTCTTCCAAGAGACTGGTCCCTGGAGCCAAAAAAGGCTGGGGACGACTGCTTTAGAATCCTGTCACATCCTTTGTGATTGCCTGCCCACATCTTTGTAAAGGGTCCCTTTACTTAGCCCTCCTCTAATTATCCTAATTTACACGTGCTTCTTGGGATGCCCACCTGATACAATCAGAAAGATGATTGCCTGGGTGATGGGTAAGGGGCATAGCCTTTATGGGAAATTTCTAACTTGGAATCTTTCTGTTTCTCTCCAACTTCATAACAGGAATGACTTTGGGAGAGTTCCAAATACCATATTTTACAGCAAAAGAGCATAAAATTTATTTATGCTAAACACAACCATGATGTTTATTGTGTAATTTTGAAGACATAGCTATTTCTCCCCACAGATCACTTAGTTTGAATTTCTTCTTCCCATCCTCTCCCTTCTCCTTGTCATACAATGTGAAGCAAGACATTTGGTTTAGTCTGGCTCAGACCTGGCTTGCTTTTATCTGCTGATCCATCTCCTAAGGCCTCTGCTCACAGACTTGTCTTTCCTTTAAAATTCACTCCACCTCTTGTTTTTTTTAGTTTTGGGGCCTTTTTTTTTTTTTTTTTTGGTGGTGAAATACAGGTAACATAAAACTTATCATAATGGTTTTTAAGCACATGGTTCAGTGGTACTAAGTACATTCATATGGTTGTGCAACTGCCACCACTGTCTACCACAGACTATTTTTTATCTTGTAAAACTGAAACTCTGTGTCCATGAAACAAAAACTCTCCATTCTTGTCCCCCAAGCCTCTGACAACCACTACCCTACTTTCTGCGTCTATGAATCTTACCAGTCTAAGGATCTCATTCACATAAGTCAAATCATACAGAATCTGTCCTTATGTGATTGGCTTTTTCACTTAGCATAATGTCCTCAAGATTTATTCATGTTGTAGGAATATGTGAGGATTTCCTTCCTTTGGGGGAATGAATGAAATTTTATTGTATGACTAGATCACATTGGTTTATCCATTCATCCATCCGTGGGTGCTTAGGTTGTTTCCACCTTTCAACTATTATGAATAAAGCTATTGTTAACAAGATGTGCAAATACCCATTTGGCTCCTCCTTTTAATTCTTTCAGGTATATACCCAGAAGTGGTACTGTTGTATCACATGGTAGTTCTAGTTTTTTTTTTTTAAGAACCTCCATACTGTTTTCCATAGCAGCTGCACCATTTTACATTCCCACTAACAGTGTACAAGGGTTCCAATTTCTCCGCATTCCCACCAGCTACTTTTTGACAACAGGCATCCTACGGCATGTGAGGTAGTATCTCATTGTAGGGTTTTTAGAAATGTTGTCTCCTCCACCGAGAATACTTTTGAACTGTGGTGTTGTAGAAGGCTCTTGAGAGTTCCTTGGACAGCAAGGAGATCAAACCAGTCAGTCCTAAAGGAAATCAACCCTGAATATTCACTGGAAGGACTGATGCTGAAGCTGAAGCTCCAATACTTTGGCTACCTGATTCAAGGAGCTGACTCATTGGAAAAAACCCTGATGCTGGGAAAGATCGAGGGCAGGAGAAGGGGGCAACAGAGGATGAGATGGTTAGATGTTTTCATTGACTCAATGGACATGAGTTTGAGCAAACTCCAGGAGACAGTGAAAGGCAGGGGAGCCTGGCGTGCTGCAGTCCATGGGATCTCAGAGAGTCAGACACGACTGAGAGACTGAAGAACCACCTAGCATCCCCTCCCTATGTGCCTATTAAGCGCCCTGCCCAGATGAAATTAACCTCCTCTGCTCCTGTTTTCACCACAATGCTTGTTCTGTTGTTTTAATCCTGATGTGTTTTCCTGGGCTCTCTTTTCTCTGAGCAACTGGTGCTCCTGCATCCCTCTTTCCTGATAAAGATGTCTGTGTTCTCACAGAAAACCCAAAACGTAATTTACAGGGCAGGAAGGATATCTAATCTGGTGTCAAAGTCTTTCATGACCCTGTAAGTGAACTGGCCCCAGAATCTTCCAGGCATCTGCTCATTTGCCTCCGATCTGGGGCATGAATTCCTCAATTGTTTGGCCCTCATGTCAGCTCTTGAGAGTTTTAGCCACAGGAGTCTCCTGGAGATTATGATTTAAGCCCCTGATCAAGCAGCCAGCATCCTGCTGACAAGACTGCCCTAAGCCCCAACGGCCTCTCAGATCTTACAGAAAGCATCTCATCTTATCACTTCAGAGAAGAGGTCTCCCTTTGCGGCACTGAGCTCCAAGTGGGATGCTGTGAGATCACAGGATAAGGGCCACTTCCTGCCTGCAGTCTCTTTGATTTCTTCTTTGGAGAATCTAAGAGGAAAGGAGAGAGAGATGGGAAAGTCTATGATGCTCCTTTTAAGGGTCTTCTCGGGGAACCTGCCACCCTTCACAGGGCTTGAGGGGTCATCATAACAAGTTCCATGGGCCCTCAGAAGAGGGTTGCAGTGGCGTGAGAGGCCACACACAGCAATCCTGTGAGTTTCCATGGAGGTCCTGGATGGTGAGGCCAGGCATCAACAGCCAAAACATCCCCAAGTGTCCTTCACGTTTCAAGTGGATGAATCACTACCTGTTGTTTTTGGAGGCCTCTCTTGATCCCTGTGGTGGGCGCTGCTGTCCTTCCTGCCACCAGAATTCCTGTCAGAGCTTGTCCCAGGGGAGTACCACGCATCCCATCTGTGTTTCGGAGAGATAGAGCATGACACAGTTTTTCCAGGGCTGTGATGCCATTTTTCATGAAAAATTCCAGATGCTCCCTCATTAGACATGACTTCCTTTCATCCCCAGACCCCCTCCAAGTGAGGCGCACCGCAACTCAGTCACTTTGGAGTCTCATGGGACATAAATTCCTTGTCAAAGACTTTCCTCCCACTCTAGTTGGTCCTTAAACACTCATTTCTGCATTGATGCCAAGCCAGAAGAAAAACAAGGGGCCATTGCTGTCCTCTGATTTGAAAATACATAGACGTGGGGTCAGAGTTTCAGTCTGTGCCTACATTGAGCTGCTGCCATGACGGACCAGGAGGAGGGGCATTTACAGTGTTAGGGGCAAAGACTTCAGAACCCTACCACCTGGTTCACAGCTTGTCTCTGCCATTAGTTATGTAACCTTGAGCCAGCTACTTGACCACACTGAACATCAGTTTGTACATCTGTGAAATGGAGAGAACATGTCATCCAATCTCCCTACCAATGGTGCCTGGTGAATCCACGCAAAATATTCAGTGCAGTGCCAGATACTACTAATGAGTAGAGGATACTGGATTTATCTGGTATGAAAGTGACTTTAGTAACACAATACGTTTATAAGTCACTTCCAGAGCTCTCTGCCATGGTAAGCCTTGATCCCTGGAGCATCGGGCACCAGGACCCTTGGGTTTATTCTTGGCCCCTCAACCCTGTACTGTTCCTGTGTATTCACTCAGTTCCTCCATCACCCAGGCCTGCCCTTGTCCAAAGGCTCAGTGGCTTCCTCGCTGTCTATTTCATTCAGGACCTGATGATAAAAGTAGACAAATGGGCAAGCTATTCCAAGATGTGAATTTGTTCAATACCTTCAGGGCAATACCAGTGCACGGGAGGGGCTTCAGGGCACTTGGAACATGTCATAAAGTGACAAGATGAGGCCAGAGGGACTAGCTCTCGGGGCAGGCTTTCTAGTCCCAGTGTCCCCCTGCCATCTCACACTCTCTTGGTGGCTGAAGTAGGAAAATGATAATCAGGCAGTGACCCAAGTGGGCTTCCTAAGTGCTAGGATTAGAGGAGAAACCACAGGCCAAAAAAAAGTAAAAAGAAGTCACAGCCCAAGTTGAAGAAGTGAAGTCGTTCAGTCATATCTGACTCTTTGTGACCCCATGGACTGTAGTCTCCCAGGCTCCACTATCTACGGGATTTTCCAAGCAAGAATACCGAAGTGGGTTGCTATTTCCTTCTCCAGGGGATCTTCCCGACCCAGGTATTGAACCCGGGTCTCCCGCATTACAGGCAAATTCTTTACTGTCTGAGCCACCAAGGAAGCCCCTAGGTTGGTATGGAGTGAAACAGGTGAAAATAGAAAATAGAATAGTTAGTACTTTAATCTTTTGTTGCACTATGTTTATAAATTTCATGTATGCATTTATTCCTGAATATTCTGCAACTCATTCTTTTAATTCAGCAAATAGTTATGAGCTACCTGCTCTGTACTAGGCACTGTCTAGGTACAGAGCTGATTAACCCTCACAGAACTTACTGTCCAGTGGGGTGAACAAAGGTAGTTCAGTTCAGTTGCTCAGTCGTGTCTGACTCTGTGCGACCCCACGAATCGCAGCACACCAGGCCTCCCTGTCCATCACCAACTCCCGGAGTTCACTCAGACTCACGCCCATCGAGTCAGTGATGCCATCCAGCCATCTCATCCTCTGTTGTCCCCTTCTCCTCCTGCCCCTAATCCCTCCCAGCATCAGAGAGCTGGACTGTGAAGAAGGCTGAGCGCCCAAGAATTGATGCTTTTGAACTGTGGTATTGGAGAAGACTCTTGAGGGTCCCTTGGACTGCAAGGAGATCCAACCAGTCCATTCTGAAGGAGATCAGCCCTGGGATTTCTTTGAAAGGAATGATGCTGAAGCTGAAACTCCAGTACTTTGGCCACCTCATGCAAAGAGTTGACTCATTGGAAAAAACTCTGATCCTGGGAGGGACTGGGGGCAGGAGGAGAAGGGGACGACAGAGGATGAGATGGCTGGAACAAAGGTAAGACAAACCAAAAAACAAACAAACAAACAAAACAAGGAAAGAAAATCACTGCAAGTTGTAATAAAATCTGAAGGAAATAAATGAGAACCCAGACAGGACACCTGCCTGCAGAATGGCATGAACTCCGTGAGTGTTTGACTTACTCAACAATCACCAGGTGTGTGGCAAGGAATGCCTGAAGGGGCCGTGGAGATGGTCGTGGTCATGCTTCTTGTGTTCCTTCCCGGCACTGGGGACAGTTACCTAGAAATGCTTCAGAGAGGATCTGACCAGAAAATTGTCATTGGTGAGTTATTGGGGGGACATCCATCTTATTCTAAAATCTCTCCTTTGCATTGAATCACTGGCCATTTCTCCTTCCAAGAAGTACCAAGAGCTTCCCCTTCCGTCCCTTTGGAATGTCAAAAATGTCCTAGCTCACATTTTTTTTCTTTTCCATTACAGTTTATTACAAGTATATTATTATTACAAGTTTATTACAAGTATATTATATATTATTGCTGCTACTGCTAAGTTGCTTTAGTCGTGTTCGACTCTGTGCAACCCCATAGACGGCAGCCCACCAGGCTCCCCCATCCCTGGGATTCTCCAGGCAAGAACACTGGAGTGGGTTGCCATTTCCTTCTCCAATGCATGAAAGTGAAAGTGAAGTCGCTCAGTCGTGCCTGACTCTTAGCGACCTCATGGACTGCAGCCTACCAGGCTCCTCTGTCCATGGGATTTTCCAGGCAAGAGTACTGGAGTGGGTTGCCATTGCCTTCTCCATATATATATATATATATATATATTATTATCTATACTATTATCTAGATAGATAGATAATAGATATATATTATTTTTATCTGTTATACTATTACAGGTATAGTATTGAATATAGTTCCTTGTGCTATTCAGTAGAACCCTGTTGTTTATCCATTCTATATGTGTTAGTTTGCATCTGCTAACCCCAGACTCCCAATCCATCCCCTTTGGCAACCATGAGTCTGTTCTCTTATGTTTGGGGGTCTGCTTCTGCTTCTCAGATCAGTTCATTTGTATTGTATTTGAGTTTGCACATAGAAGTCATATCATACGATTTTGTCTTTCTCTGACTTCACTTAGTATGATCATCTCTAGGTCCATCCATGGCGCTGCAAATGCCAGCCTACTCTTCAATGTCATCTCTTGGCTCCTTTTACCTTCAGTTCACTTAGGACAATGGGTGCAAATGCACCCTCTTACAGATTGGGTAGGGCAGGGCCTCCCCACAAACAAATGCAGAGGGCTCCTCTCTCTGGGAGTTGAATCAAGACAGTCAGGCAGCGAACACTTTCTGTGGGCCTACCACAGCTGACACTGTCCAAAACTTATCTTCCAGTCCCCACGGGTTCTACTTTATGATGAAGAGAGGGCAGAAGGAGTCTTCCTGGGGTTGTCAGGCTGGACCCCAATATAAACGGACTCCTCATGCTCTGAGGGATCGCTCTGTTCAAGCCCCCCCTCAGGCTGCACCTGTCTCCTCCTCCACACTCCACAAAGGTCATCGTGCCACATACACAACTTAGAAATCTCCCTTCTTTCCTGGGAATCTCTTCCCTCTTACTTCACCCTGTCTAACTATGTCCCGCCCACAGCCCCTTCCCTTCAATACCTGCCTTGTGGCCCCACGTCCAGAAACTTGTCTGTTCTTGGTCCTTGGGTTCCTCGGAATACCTGTGGGCAGGTTTATGAATCAGCTTCCAAAGGTCAAGCCAGATCTGTGTACAATTTGGAACAACTGCTATGACAAAGCAAAATGTGAACCCAGAAAATGAGAAAACATATAAACACACCCAACACAGCACCTGTCCCAGACAGAGAAGGGACAATAGAAAATAGTTATCAGTCAAAAACAGATTGTGTATGTATACCTGAATTTCTTTGCTGAAACTAACACAACATTGTAAGTCAACTATACTTCAATTTGGAAAAAAAAAATCACATTCCAGAAAAGAAAAAAAAAAAAAGAGGAGATTGTTTTAAACTCTGCATCTGCTCTTTTAGGAAAGAAACCAGTGAATATGGTCTGGAAGGACACAGGGTGAACCCCCTCCCCCAGTTACGTGATTCCCCTCTGCTGGCAGCCGCTGCCGCCCAGTGCTGGTGCTTTCCCCACAGGTTCTGTGAAGAGCTTCTTTATAAGTGTGGTTCTCACTGTGAAGAACAAATTACAGAACCTGACTTCACAGTAACACGTGGAAGTCATGACTTTCCTCTTCTCCCTGTTCCAGCCCATCCTTGTTATCACCTGCACATTTCCATGGCGTTATTCCATTCTGAAAAAGGAGGTGAAATCAAAGTGGCAAAAAGGTTTGAGGGAATGTAGACTCCCCACGATGACCAAGGTGAGACGGCATCAAATTTGCCCCTTCAGAGCCCAAAGCCAAATTTCTCTATAATGTAATCATTCCTTAATTGGTCACTAATGAAAAAGAATTTTAACATCTGATAGGATAATTACATACTGTAAATCTATTTACAGAAGAACTAAATGCTGCATTGCTAGCACACCAGAGAGATTTATAAATATAAAGGTGGTGATATTATTTGTGATTTGCTTGCCTGCTTGCTTTTTCCTACTTTCTAAATATTCTTTAAGGTACTTCCCTGGTAGTCCAGTGGTTAAGACGTCACGCCTCCAATGCACAGGTTCGAGCCCTGGTTTGGGATACATACTTTGAGGGATGGCTAAATAAATAACTAAAATAATATTTTAAAAATAAATATTCTTTAAAGCGGTCTTATAATAAAAATATCTATCCTTCATGATTTGGCTACCTGATGCCAAAGGCTGACTCATTGGAAAATACCCTAATGCTGAGAAAGATTGAAGGCAAAAGAGAAGAGGGTAACAGAGGATGAGACGATTAGATAGCATCACCCACTCAATGGACATGAGTTTGAGCAAACTCCGGAAGATAGTGACGGACTGGGACGCCTGATGTGCTGCAGTCTGTGGAGGTCGTAAAGAGTCAGACACGACTGAGTGACTGAACAACAGCAGCAAATTTGATTTAATTTTATCTGGCATTCCCTGTGCATATGTATTTAAATATTAATTACACTCCATTGAAAGAGGAAAGGTAATAAACTCTTTAACACTAACACATTGAGCAAATGAAAACCTATGCTGTTCTGGCCTGTTTATTTCTTGACAGCACCTACAGCATCACAGAAAATGATGATTCTTTGCTCAGCTCGAGTGTTGAGGTCACTTGAGGATCTTTAGAAAAATACAGAGGTTTAGGTCTTGCCCACAGAGATTCTGATGCTCTGTGGTATGGCCTAATTTGAGGTTTTCCCAAGCTTCCCAAGTAATTCTAACATGAAAACCACTGACTTTAAAAAAAGGAAACAGGAATGAACCCCACTGAGAATTTATTAAAATAAAGCATCTTGGAGAGTATCTCTGTGAAGTACAGCCAATCTTGCTCAAATCAGGAGAAAAATAGTATTCTGGTAGTTGAAGAAAGAAAAATACCCTAGAAATTTAAAAGTCTATTAGAAATAACCATGATCCTCCTTCCTCAGCATTTGCCTGGCATTTTACGTATATCACCTCTAACCTTCCTTAAATGTTCTAAAAGTTAAACTGTGTGGTACCCATTTTATTTTTTTTGGCTCCACCATGCGGCTTGTGGGAACTTAGTTCCCTGACCGGGGAATCCCTGCTCACCTCCTTCCAGGGAGTCAGGCCCATCACTTTTTGCTTTACATACTTTAAATATTTCTGTTGTTTGGATGTTTTTACGATGAGCATGGGTTCTATTTGTGATGTACAATCTACAAAAGTTAATACTGAACCAACCTTCACCAGCAGTTGGGACTCAAGTCCAGTCGAGGGTTCCCTCAAACTTTGTCCTCTTCACTGTTAACTAGGAGTCCCAGTCCTGCCTTGGAGGCTTTTGTGGGGGATTCACACAAAATGAATAGTGTGTGCTATACCTACATTATATTACCTATAATCATCATAAAAATCTATGCATCACTTTGCCGCACGGCAGAAACACTATTGTCAATCAGTTAGACGCCAATAAAAAAAATTAATCGACAAAAATCTATGCAGTTCTTTGCACTGAAAATATCTTTAAATTTCTTCCTTGTTTAAAAACCTGGCAGTCCACACACAGTAACTCCCATTTTTTGTGGATGGGGAACCAAGGTCCGACTCATTATTCAACAGACGTCCACACAGCTTCTTCAAAGTTTCTGAATTCTGAATCTCCTGTCCTACTACCAGCCCTCCTCCGACTCACACCCTGGGGGGGTCGGTGATTTCCCATCAAGTAACACCGGACAGAGATTAGATCATTTTAAAAGCTTGTTTTCTCCTTTAACCGTGACGGGGGAGACAAAAAAAATCAAAATTCACTAAAACAAAACAGCAACCATCTGTGTCCAGAGATGTCCGTGGAGAAAGTGGAGATAAACAAGCTGCTCTCCTGAGTCTCCTTACAGCAGTTTGCCTCAGCTCACTCTTTAAAAGCTGCAGGGTGCCAGGCCCTGGGCCTTTTCAGACCCTCACAGCTACCCCTGAGGTTCTACCAAGACTCATGGTAGGGAACCAAGAGCCTGTGGTGTGATTTCCAAATGTCAGGGCGGGCCTGGTCACCAAGAGTTCCATGTTCTTGTTTTTAGTGTAAGACAGAACAAATAAACTCTGTAGACTGCTTCATCCTCAATGGTATCGATGAGGGGAAACAGCAGATCACAGAGATGCATTTTAAACAAACAGGATGTTTGTGAGCCAGACGAAATTATATGAGCAGGACCAAGGGAGAAGAACCCGCTTTGGAGCACTTGTTGAAACCTTCCATTCAATTCTCAGATAAGAACTCCAGGATTTAATTGGTACCTTGACATGGTGTAAAATACAGAGCACCTACTTCCTGGAGGAAGTTGACTATAAGTTGAAGGGAAAGGAAAGATTGATTTTCTTTCCACAGGAAGCAGGGAGATCCTCGTGGTCTCAGCAGCCCTTTCATTTGGACACGTAGCTGTGAGACCAGGGTTCAGGCCAAGTTAATGAGCAGCGGCTACTCGGGAGAAAGTTCCAAGCAGGATGCAGAGGTGGGAGGAGAGGCGGGCTGGAGCGCACGTACACGTAGAGGCTGACCCGTCCTGCTGGGCCTCTGACGACAAATGGGATACAGGGCGTGGGCTGGGAAGTGATACTGGTACAGAAGAGAAAACGCACACGTGCTCTCTCTCTCTCACACACACATGTAGGGTGGGAACAGAAAACAAAACCCTGGGAAGTGTGATGAAAAAGAGCTAAGTCACAACAGGAGCCTGATTAGAGAATGCTGAGATGCTGGCAAGCCAGACACATCCTTGGAGATCACCGAGGATGGTCCTGAAATGAAGGACCCGGTCAGCCTTCTGGTAAAGAGACAGAAATAACTGGTGAAGGCAAAGGGTGTGTAAAGACAGGAAAACGGCTCATCAGAGAAATGGCTCCAGGCCTCAGGACCAGCGACCTGGGTTAGAGAGAATGAAGCCAGCATTAGAATCAGGGGAAATGAGAGGGCGGCAGTTCCTATGGACCAGAAAGCACCCTACAGGCATCCTTCAGCTATACCATCTCAATTTTCTCCATTGACTTGAGGTAGTTTCTAGAAAATTCCTCGGAAGGAATTCCTTGGCTGCAAAAAATTAAGTACTGTAATAGGATCAGCCTTACGCAGTCAGGAAAGGGGGCAGAGATGGGACTTCACTTCACTGTGACCCAACGCCAAAGCCCCTTGCTCCATACCCTCCACCATGCTGTCAGTCAAGGCGGGGACAGACCATGGAACACCTTAAAAAAAAAAAAAAAGAAACAGCCTGAGAAAGTTGAGAGCAATAGGAAGTCAATCTGACTGACCCTCTTGAGGGCCCTGACATCTTAAGATGCGTGTCCTACGTGACACAGTGCCTGAGTAGGATCATTTAATATTTGGGCATATTGTCTTTCTGGGTGTGGTGTGCTATTGTTACAGGATGCACACCCAGACAACATTGCTGCTTACCTGGAAACTCGGCACCAGCATTTTAACTGCAAGAGTCAGAAGGGGTCCACCCTGTGCAGGTATCTTGCTGTAATAATAGCTGGCAGCAGTCTGTGACCCACGACTTCATGAAGATAACAAAAGTACAGAGAAAGCTTGAAGCCACATTAGGAAATGAGATCGATCCAGGTACTTCCAACTAACTTACAATTTTAGGCAACAAACTGTATGTGATACAGAAAGGAGTTTTGGCATAAACTCCCAAATTCTTCCTCCTAAAGGGTAAGAAAAACCCTTATCCAGGGGCAGCTTACAGAAAATTCTGGTCCCGTCTGAAGTCCTCTGCATCTTGGGTTTTAAATTCTAGTGATTCTCCAAAGCATATTCCACATTGGCCTTGGGTCTCTGCATGGGATTTGCTCAAATTTCAATTACACGGTAAACATTCAGTCATGATATCCCTAAGGAGGAATGTCCTCTGCTGTGGGCGCCCAAATAACTGCTACTCTTTTACTGCTGCTTTGCGGATAGGTTCTCTACCAGAAAATCTGCAAACTCATTGTTCTGACCAGTGGCATCGGAATTCTGCCCAGCTGGTGTCACAAGAGATTATGTCCAGCTTGTTTTAATGGGAAGGGTGACCTCTTTACTCAGGACCCTCCTTTGATCAAGCACAGGAATGCTGGGATACTTTGTGTGTAGTCCATCACAAATCTCTAGGTGCCGCAGTTCAGGAGGTTTCCTAATTAACTGTTTCATCCTCAGTGCTGTGGGGGCTGCACTACAATACGCTGTGAAAGGCAACTTGGTCTTAAAAAAAAAAAAACCCAGGTTTTGATAATAGGGGAACTAACTTAATTTGATTTCAGTGTGGCCACTCAGGTTTGATCCCTGGGTTGGGAAGATCCCCTGGAGGAGGAAGTGGCAACCCACTCCAGTACTCTTGGCTGGAAAATTCCATGGACAGAGGAACCTGACAGGCTACAGTCCATGGGGTCACAAAATGGTAGGACATGACTTAGTGACAAAAGAACGGTTTTTCATATGCTAGGTACTATGCTAGGAGCTTCTCATGCATGCTTTCATTTAATCCTCAGATTACCTTTTTGAGGTGGGTGCTCTATGCCCATCTTACAGATGAGGAAACTGAGACTAAGAAATTTGCTGGTTTGTACGAGGTCAAGATCACACAGCCATTGGGAGATTTATCTAGGATCTTTCTTTTATTTTGGTAGTGGTAAAAACACATAACATAAAACTTACCATCTAAACTCTTTGTAAGGTAGTCTAGTAGTGTTAACTCTATTCACAGATTGTGCAAAAAAATCTCTGTAATTTTTTCATCTTGCAAAACTGAAACTCTAGATCAGTTTTGGCAACCTGCTTCAGTATTCTTGCCCCATTTCCCTTCCTTGCAGCCCCTGGCAACCACAAATCTACTTTCTATGAGTTTGACTACTCTTCCTATTGTTATTTAGTTGCTCAGGTGTCTCTGACTCTCTTGCGAACCCATAGCTGTAAAGAGTAGCCCTCTTTCTGCTTTGTGAAGATACCACAAGAAGTTAGCAGTCTAAAACCTGGAAAAGGGTCCTCAACTATGCTGGGACCCTGATTTCAGACTTGAGAAATATACTTGTTTATAAGTCACTCAGTCTGTGGTCATTCGCTCAGTCGTGTCCAGCTTTCTGTGAAACCACAGACTGTAGTCCACCAGGCTCCACTAGTATCCTCTGTCCATGGGACTCTCCAGGCAAGAATACTGGAGTGGGTTGCCATCTTCCCAGCCCAGGGATCGAGCCCACACCTCCTATGTTAGCAGCTGAGTTTTTTCACCACTGAGCCACCCAGAAAGCCCTTGACTACTCTGGATACCTCTTATGAGTGGAATCACACCCAGGACTTTTCTTTCTGTGACTGGATACTTTCAGTGGAATGTCCTCAAGATCCATCCACGTTGTAGCATGTGTCAAAATTTCCTTCCTTCTTAAGGCTTCATGATATGCCATTGTGTGTAGAGACCACATTTTCTTTACAGAGCTAGGATTTTAATCTGAGTTTGGGAGACTCCAAATCCCATGCCTCTTTCTTGTGCGTAAGCCACGTTCCTTTGTCAGTGCTTTAAAGAGAATTATAACTTTCACATTATACATTAAATGCAAGGAAAGGGAGCTATTGGCGTCCTGGCTCTGTTCTCAGCATTGCAAGCTCAGAGTGTCAGAAGGGCTGACAGACCCCTCGGAAGTGACTTACGTACTTCTTGGGGAAGCACCCCATCCTTCTCATCACACAGAGCCCAGCCCCCTACTCCTCCCATCACCCTGCACTGCCCACAACTGTCTCCCACCACCCTCCAAACTCAGCACATGCCCTGGCCTCTGCTCTCCTGTAAGTCACGTACCAAGGTCTCCAGGACATCTTCAACAGAATATAAATAGCCCTGAGACTTCAGAGTCCCCACCCTTCCTCACACAGCCTGCCCTGTTGCCCAGCTTCTCCATCCTTGTCCTTGTGGGCTGTGCCAGTGTCCTCCTGCTTCTGCAAGCCTCTGGCTTTGGTCATTTCTGCCGCCTCTCTGGTTTTCATCACTCGCCAAGGACAGCAGCTTCTTCCTCTGCAGCCTGAACCTTTCCCTTCCCCAGAAGCCCATCCAGACTCCTCCTCCAGCCCCCGATGGCTCTGCACCTGCACTCTGGGTCTTTATATCTGCCCCCAGAACACTCCCACCCTCCCCTCCCCTCCCTCACCCTACCCTCAAGACTGGTCTTGAACCACCTATCATTGGTCTTCTCCACTATCATTTAATCAAGTCAAACTCAACATGGGCCTGCTCAGATCTTCCCCTCAACTGCTTGTCCACCATCTTCACCCGACCCTCCCTGATCAGCTTTGTTGGGTTCATGAGCATTTTCTGGCTCTGCCCCCACCCCCACCCAGATCCATTCACCTCACCTTCACCTCCAGCCTGTGGACAGGCACCTAAGCCACCGTGGTCCTGGGCCGCCTCTCTTGTCCAAGCATCAACCCTGCCTTCTTCTCCCTCTCTCTCCTTAGGTTGCAATTTGTGACCCAGATTCACTCCACCCCATTATTTTATAATTTCTGACCTTTCTCAGGTTTTGGTATAATTAACCTGTGTCTTTATAAAAATTTTAATAAACTATATATGGATTTCTGTTTCTTTTTACCTAAGTTCCCTCGAGCATGAACTAGGCCAGCTCTTCAGACTCCCAAGTGGCTCAGTCTCCCTCACAGCATGTATCATACCATAAATAAATTATGCCATAAATAAATCAGGGCCTAGGAGAGGCAAGGTAACATCACACTGCTTTTCCAACCAGGATGAGTCCAGTGGAGTTAGGGATGGGAAGGACGAGACTCAGAGGCAGTGGAACCAGGGTTCAGAGGCTGATGAGTGCCTGAGAAGGGGGTGGAATCTTCTAGCAAAATGATCTCTGATGGTGATCTCTGAGAAGTTTCGGGGGTGTCTCTGTTCAGGTTTGGTGTCTAAGCATGAGGGGGGCTCCTCGGGCACTCAGCTAGAGGAGGATGCTGAGGGAGACTGCCCCCCCAGCTACACCCATCCCCCAGGCCGGATGCACAGAGACCCCAAGGAAAGGGAAGCCATAGGAAGGACACCACAGTCTGGTGGGAGCCTCACTGCTGCCTGGGGCCAAGGGCCACACTCCTGATCAGGGGGCAAGTCCCTGCTCATTGGAGGCCAAAGACACCACGGAACAGACACAACCTGTTCTTGCTCCCCACCCTGTCACAGACATAGAATTAGCTGGAGCCAGCCTTCACCATCAGGAGGAAACAGGGTTGAATTGCTGAGCAGGCTTTGCTGGCAGGCTGTGGAACCCTCTCTGTACAATGATGTGCTCATAAGCAGCCTGTAGAAACAGGCGGCTTGTCCATTAGGCCCTCTGGGAGGGCAGGGGCTTTGGAGGTGACCTAGTGGGGCCTGTCACTTCAGTGACATTGACCCAGACCGGGGCAGGAGCAGGAATGTGGCCAGCAGGAGGGGGCCCAGCACCGGCACCCACTCCCCTGCCCCCTCCCCCGCCAGGCATTCCATCACTGCCCAGCACTGCTCTCCCATTAAAGCAGGAGACACCACACTGAGGGTTAGAAGAACAGGCAAACTGCGTTAATATGACAGCACTGGCTTGAATTCCCAATATCATAGCAACATCAGGATATGCAGAGCCGAAAGAAACTATTTAACATAAAAATCTAGGTGGGGCAGAGGGGCTGAGGGGGTGGGCAGGTCCTTGCCAGACCCTGGGTCAGGGTGACTCAGGGTCAGAGATTGGGCACCAGGAGCTCACATCCTGCTAGCATCCATGGAGCTAAAGGGTTAAACTTCAGGCAGTCCTCATTCAAACAACATTTGTTTTACCTTTCACAGGACAGGTGTTTCCCTCCCCAAATCATACCCATTCCCATAATCACCTAGCACTTCTTCACAGTTCCGGAGAAGTGAATGCAACTTGTTCTTACCTTTTTGTGAGTACAGTCCTCTCCCCAGTCCCCCTCAGCTTCTGAGCTAAGAGTTGAAGATGCTGGTGTCAAACGACGGAATCACATATCATCATTCTGCAGTGACTGAAGATTCGTCGTCTGCATGTGATGCTACGTTTCCCCCACAGAATCAATCAGGTGTAGCACGGAAGCAGAGAAATGTATTCAAAATCATATTATTAATATGAGTAATCTCATAAGCTCATTATGAGTACATTTATTCCAAGTGATAAGTGAAAGTGGATATCTCCTTATATGGTGTCTAGACAAGCATGCCTAATGTTTCAGAAGCACTTGTTGAATGAAAAGTGTCTCAGTGATTGTAGCTAAATGTCTCCTTCAATGTCATTGGCTGGAATGAGCTGAAAATTATTCTGTTAAACATACTTGTCATTTATAACCCAAGCTATTGCTGTTTTTACACTATAAGACAAACATTTTCAAGTCTGTGAACCTAGTTTAACCTGTCAAATTGTTTCTGGCTAGCTTTTAGCGGTAGGGGTGGGGGTTGCAGAGGAGACAGGCAGATGATAGAGATGCCTGGGGCTTTGGCTTTGGGGAGACTGTCTGCCTGGGCTTATGTCCAAGTCGTCATTCAGTTGCTAAGTCGTATCTCAGTCCATGACTCTGCGACCCCGTAGACTGCAGCACACCAGATTTGCCTGTCCTTCACCATCTCCTGAAGTTGGCTCAGATTCATGTCCATCGAGTCAATGATGCCATCCAACCATCTCATCCTCGGCCATCCCCTTCTCCTCCCGCCCTCAATCTTTCCCAGCATCAGGGTCTTTTCCAATGAGTCAGCTCTTTGAGTGAAGTGGTCAAAGGATTGGAGCTTCAGCTTCAGCATCAGTCCTTCCAGTGAATATTCAGGGTTAATGTAAGTATGTCCAAGTAAAGAGCCATACGTAAAATCTTGAGTTGTCCAGCCCAGAGAGCTAGGAGAGGGCCTGAGGTCGGTGGTGCTAGGGACTGAGGCAGGAAACTGAGGACAGGCAGCCAAGCTGGAGGCCTGTAGTCCTTCCTGCTCACAAACCCCCAGGTCATGACACTTACACAGGTGAGGGTAGCCGGCACCACTTCCTCGCATGGAATGCAAGGACAGCTAAGTTCTCTGCTGATTTTGTTCAAGGGAGAGTCAAAGGTGACAGTGCTAACAATGACCATGCGACTAAGGACCACAGGAGGAAGGCATGATGGACCCTGACAGAGACTGACCACTCGTGACCCAATCCCCACCTCCATATGTTGAAACCTAATCCCCAAGGTGATGGTATGAGGAGGTGGGGCCTTTGGGAGGTAATTAGATCTTGAGGGTGTGGCAACCCATTCCAATTTTCTTGCCTGGAGAATGCCCATGGACAGAGGAGCCTCGTGGGCTATGATCCATAGGATTGCAAAAAGTAGGACACAACCGAAGTGACTTAGCATGCACACATGTGGGTCATGAGGAGGGACCCCTCCTAAAGAAGATTCATGCCCTTATAAAAGAGACCCTGGGGAGCCCTCTTGCCTTCTGCCCTGTGAGGACACAGCAAGAAGATGCCAGCTATGAACCAGGAAGTGGATTCTCACCAGACCCTGAGTCAGATGCAGCCTTGATCTTGGACTTCTCGGCCTCTAGCACTGGGAGAAAGAAATGTCTATTGTTTATAAGCCATCCAGCCAATGGTAGTTGTGATAGCAGCCTGAATGTGTAAGACAACCCCTTTCACAGGTAAAAAGGTCTTTGTGTGTGGTGGGTAAAGATGAAGTGGCAGCTGAACCCTTCAGTACATACCCTTGCTCTGTTTTATTTATAATAAATAAATCAATGAGCACCGGAGACTCACTGTGCACCGGGCACTCTTCTAAATGCTTGGCTCAGGCTAACATGTTTATTCATGGTGACCCTGAACCTGGCCACTCGTCCGCGGAGGTGAAGCTGGGCCGTGGATGCTTCACAGCCGCGCCAGCCTGTCCCCAGGCCCTGCGCGGCACTGTGCTGAGGGTCAGCGGTGCGAAGTTGCAGTGTGCTCCTTGCCCTCTGAGTCTAATCACCTCTGTAACCACCTGACTATCTGTTTACTCCTTCAGCACCATGTCCTCCAAGATGGCCAAGACTAGCTGCATGATACTCCCCACCGTCTCCAGGACCCAACATGATACCTGGCACATTGTAGGCCTTAGAAAACGAATGGCTAGCTTCAAGGATCTGTTCTATTCATCTGTCATATATGTAGAACTGAGCTGAAAACTAAAACAGTCTTAGAATTCATCTTGTTCGGTTGAAATGAATACATTCCAAGTATATGAGACATTTCCAAAGTCCAAAATCATCTAAAAACTCTGGTTTTGCAAAATAGCAATATGAGATATCATCTATTAAAAATGTACTCTTTTCTAGGCAGTTATGTTAAGTATGTGGCATGCATTTTCTCATTTAATTCTTATCACAACTCCATAAAGTAGATACTACTTTGTCTATTTTTCTTTTTGTTGCCATTTCAAATGTACTAGAATTGGGTTCATTATAACTGGGTTAATTGGTTCAGGACACATTGTCGTTCCAGGCTTGGCCCTCTTCTGCTCATCTTTTATTCATTTATTCATATTTTAAATAACAAAATAAACTTGCCAATGAACTTACCGCCTAACCCAAGAACCGAAACATGAACAGTAACTTGTATCCCTCTCTGTGCTCCTCCCAATCCATTCTCTTGCCCGCCCAACACACAACCCCACTATCCCGAATTTTGCATTTCCTTGTTTTTTTCCATTGTACGCCCAAATGCTTGATTGCTCAGCTTTCATTAGATTTGGACTTGATGCAAAGGGTGGCAGGCTTTTGTTCACCAAGCATCACATTCCTTAGGTTCATCCATGCTTTCACAAGTGGCTGAGCTTCATTCATTTTCCTGGCTGTGTGATTTTTTTCCATACATACTTCCAGTGACTGGCATTTCTGTTGCCTTTCCTTTGCTGTTATGAAGGGGTGTTTCTCTCAGGTATGATGTCGATTTTACAGAGGAAGAAATGGAGGCACAGAGAAGTTAAAGAACTCACCAAAGACCTCCCAGCCAGTAAGTGGCTGAACCAGTATCTGAACCTAGATCTTTAGCTCTAAAGCATGTTCTACAGCTTCTGTCGATTGGCTTTCCCATGAGAAAGAGATAACAGGAGGTAAAGGGTACATTTTCCTTCCTCATTTTACCCCACCCTCACTTTGTCTATAGGAGAAGAAAAACTTGTATGTTGACTTAATTAGCCTTTCAAATAAAATCACTTACCCTCTTGAATCCAGCAGTTATCCACTCCTCCCCATTTCAAAAAAAATTGTTGGGTACAACATTTATCTCAGAGATGACATGCCCAAATAGTTTGGCTTTACACCTTACAATCCCTTTAGCTCTTGGTTTGGGGCCTAAATTCCCTTTATGATAGAATCAATTGCACATGCCTGTATGTTTTGTGGTTTTTTTCCCCCATTAGAAATTTTAAAGAAGAAAATGGTGGGAAAATAAAGTAAAATGTTCACTTCTACAGTCTGCTGTTATGTATCTAGAGGCACCTCTTCAGGTTAAAAATAGGTTTTACATGGAAGACAGCTCAGTAAAATAAAAGTTGATCATATAAACTACAGACCACAATTTTAAAACACAAATGATTTTGCTTACCGGTGAAGAAACTTTCCAAAGAGAATGCTTAGTTATTTAGAATTTAGAAAAAGAAAAAAAAGGAATGAATACAATATGTTTGCATTTATCCAGTTTGCTCTTTGAAAAAAATAGACGCTGCTATACTTCGGGCACTAAACAAGGTAAACCTTGACTTGGTGGAGATGTTACCTGTGGACCAGATTGAGGTCTGGTTTCTAAAAGGTCATGCTCTGGCTTCAGAAACCTCACTGGCCCCTGTGCTATCACCCTTGCATTCCTTGCAACAGACCATGCTGTGGGTAGCCCATTTCCTTAACAGCTATTTCTCATGTCTGTTTGCAACCTTTCTGGGCATGGGAATTTGAGGCACACAGATGTTCTTACTATTGCTTAAAAATATGAAACAAAAAATGTTTATACTCATAACAACTGGACATAAAGTTTAAAAAAACAGAAGGAAAAAAAATCTAACATACTCTCACCATCCTCAGTCAAACTCCTGCCATTGTTGTGTTTCCCTTTCCTCCTGGCCTGTGTGTGCACACATCGTCTATAGGGACAAACAGGGATGTGTCTACAATTCCCTGTGCTGCAGATCTTGAGACAAAGTAGTCATCCCAAGGTAGTTTATTTGAGGAGTGCAGACAATACCACTGGGGGCATGGGGAATCCATACAGTGAAGGAGAGAAGCCAATAAAGAGCACCCTTATCAAGCAATAGAAGCTTAATCCCCAAGGAAATTTGGGAACACAGTGCTAAACATGCAGCTCAAAGGGGTACTGAAGGTAGGGTACTTGTACATCGACTGCCCATGGCCACTGCTTAAGGACTGGTGTTGGGTGGAAAAGAGGAGGTAATTTCTCAACTGTGTGTATGTCCATAATTGGGGGTACTTGGGGAAGAGCTCCCCAGTTCAGAGATGTTCAGCTTGGTGGCTGGAAATTGGTTAGAACAACTGAAAACCATGTTAGAGACATGGGTGGACCCAGAGTGTCTCCTCCATGGCTTTGTTCACTTGACATTCATTATGACACTTACCTAGACTTCTTGGTTGCTAGTCTTATACCCTTATGAGATTACTTTCCACATAACATTTCATAATGGAATCATAATCTACTCCTCTGATAGATGATATTTACATTGCTTCAAAATGGAACGGGTGAGGGACTTCCCTGGGGGTCTTTGGTGGTCCAGTAGTTAAGATGCTGAGTTTCCAGTGAAAGGGCATGAGTTTCATCCCTGGTCAGGGAACTAAGATCCCATGTGCAGTGCAGCAAAAAAAACTAAAAAGGAAGAAAAGAAAAATGGAGCAAGTGAGTTGACAACAAATAGCTAACTTATTTCTGTCCAAGCTCTCAAAGCTGAAGCTGTGTACCAGGGGAAATATGTGTTCTTAAAGAAACTGAAACTTCTCTGGTCAAACAAGACAAGTAGAATGCCTCAGATGAAGACAGCTGAGAGAATCATGACCAAGTAGCCCAGTGGACATGCTCTCAATAGGATGTACTGTTATTTAGAGTGACTCTTTAATTGTTGGTGTTCTTGTGATAGCTGTACTTTAGGCTGTTCTTTAAGATGTCTAAGGTCTATAAATTTCGTATGTGAACACATTGTACTGGGGCCGTGATAGTTGGGAAACACAAGCTATTAAATCATTTGGTACCGGCAAGTAATACTAAAACGAGGGACCTAGATTTGGCTGTGGTTGGCCCCCAGGTAGATGCGCCATCTTGGGGCAGCCACGCGTATCTGTGTGTCACCTGAAAGTCAAGGTGTTTGGCAAATATGGTCTGAAGCTTCTCCTATAGTCATTACCACCCTCCCCCTTCTTCTTTACTAGCACTACTCTGATTTTCTGTAGATACCAGGTGGAGACGCTGTTTTCTTGGGGTAAGCAGTCCTGACACAACCCCAGGGGAAAGTCCTGATTAGCTGGAGCCACCTCTAGTAATTTCTTTCTCCTCAGCCACATATGCACTTCCCCAGCTTCCTCTGAAGTTAGGAAAGTGATGGTCATTCAGTCATGTCCAACTTTTTGCAACCCCATGGACTGTAGTCTGCCAGGATCCTCTGTTCATGGGACCTCTTAGGCAAGAATACTGGAGAGGGTTGCCATTCCCTTCTCCAGGGGATCTTCCCAACCCAGGGGTTGAACCCATGTTTCCCGTGTTGCAGGCAGATTCTCTACCATCTGAGTCATGAGCGAAATTAGGAAAAGGCCAAGTTAAAAAAAAAAATTAAATCACACATGATGTAACATTTTCCATATGCCCCTCTTTAAATACTTCATGTATATTTCAACATTTAATTCTCACAACCACCCTGGGGCTAAGCATACTATTACCATCCCATTTACCAAGAAGGAAACTGTACCCCAGAGAAGCCAAGTGAATTTCCCAGGATCACATGACTGGCAAGTCTTGGGGTGAAGACCTACCCCAGCTCATCCAGCTTTGTCTTTAGGTAGCCAGGAGTCCATCCGGATATGTACCTAATTAGCAAAGGCTGTCCTGTGGAGACACTGGCTTCCTGCACCATCTTCCTCACCACTGAGAAGTCCCACAGGAGTCACCTTCTAGCTTTGAAGGATCAAAATTCGTAGTTTCTCGTAGAGGCCTCACAACTGATTATGAGCATCAAAGTCATGTTACTGAAAGGGAGGAATGCTTAATCCCCTTTCCCCCACTCTATTAAGGTTAGGTTGTGTGGGTTAGACTGCTGGCAGAACTGCCTTCTCTCTAGTTCTTCCCTCTGTCTCACAGGAAAGTACAAGTGCATGTGTGCACTCACATGCACACTCACAGAGACACACACACACAGCGGGCACCCAACTCAGTGGCGCTTCAGGACACTCTTCTTCTCCATGCTCTTTCCTCAACTTCCTACTTGGAGAAACTTCCTCAAACCTCATCCCAACCTGCTCTCAGATCTTGAGGTCACTGACTTGTACATTTTCTTCAGGTTTTCTGTTGACTCTCACTTGTTGGTCCATGATGAACCACAATCCTTCATGTGAGAAGGATGGGGTCTTTTTCAAAGAGTCCTTATTTTCTGTCTTAGCAGCTGGCTGACACCACTCCCAAGTCCACAGGGTCTTTAGGTCCCAGCTACCTTGACCTCGACCTCCAAAGGAGCAACTTCGGTTGGAGCATCAAAGACTCAGGCAGTAACTTTAACTATCGGTTGTCAGCAACACGAGGCTTTCCAGTGAGCACTGCTCATTCTTCATCCTAGGTCCGGGTCATCAAACCATGGTCCTGGAGGATATGATTTGAGGTTATATTTAAAGAACCACCCTTGATTCTCTTTGATAAGAGTGGCCAGAATACTGGTTATAGGAAAACATTGTCTCGGAGTTCAAGTTGGAGAAGGCTGTATTACAGAAACGTAACCCTTCAGCTTAATCTGCCCAGGACACAGCCAAGAGCATTCAGAGAATAAGTTCATCATGAATTGAGTCATCATGAATTCATGAAGAACAAATCAGGCCAGGCTGACCTTGTCTTCACTCTTGAGAGGATTGGTAAATGAGGAAAGCAAGTCTTTAGCCTCACTCCCAATACAATCAGTGGAAGGAGAGCAGTAGAGGTATAAATTGACCCCCAGGGGTTAGACATATACTCAGTCTATATTAGCCTGTTCTCTGCCTCTTGAAATATAAAAGAGAAAACTTTAAACTGGGCAATTGTTACATCTGAATACGCAGAGGGCTGTTTGTGTGGAAAAGGATTAGATTTCCAAGGGCAGAACCAGGAGCAGTGTGTGCAAACCACAGGGAGGCAGTCCTGTGGACCACACAGGGAGAAACCAGCACATGCTTAGAGTAGAGGTTCTTAAACTGAGTCATGCATAGACCCTCATACAGAAAAGAACATTCTTCAAATCCCCAGGGTTTACAAGTATTTTTTTATAATGTCTCTCTTCTTTTTTATTGAAGTGTAGTTGATTTATAATGTTAGTTTCAGATGTACAACATAGTGATTTGATATTTTTATAGATTATACCCCATTTAGTTATTACAAAAGAAGGGGCTGTGCTTGTGGGTTAGACTGCTGGCAGAACTAAAACAATTCTCTGCGCTGTACAATGTATTCTTGTTGTTTATCTACTTTATATGTAGTAGTTTGTAACTCAATCTCATACCCTTATCTAGCCCCTTCCTCCCTTTCTCTTCCCCACTAGTAACCACTAGTTCACTCTCTTCTTGCTATTCTCTTGAACTCTGCATTCAGATGCTTATATCTTTCCTTTTCTCCTTTGCTTTTTGCCTTTCTTCTTTTCACAGCTATTTGTAAGACCTCCCCAGACAGCCATTTTGCTTTTTTGCATTTCTTTCCCATGGGGATGGTCTTGATCCCTATCTCCTGTACAATGTCACGAATCTCATTCCATAGTTCATCAGGCACTCTATCTATCAGATCTAGGCCCTTAAATCTATTTCTCACTTCCACTGTATAATCATAAGGGATTTGATTTAGGTCATACCTGAATGGTTAGCAGTTTTCCCTACTTTCTTCAATTTGAGTCTGAATTTGGTAATAAGGAGTTCATGATCTGAGCCACAGTCAGCTCCTGGTCTTGTTTTTGTTGACTGTATAGAGCTTCTCCATCTTTGGCTGCAAAGAATATAATCAATCTGATTTTGGTGTTGACCATCTGGTGATGTCCATGTGTAGAGTCTTCTCTTGTGTTGTTGGAAGAGGGTGTTTG
>SJYQ01003110.1:300638-387389 GCA_006410935.1 Redunca redunca
ATTTCTTTGGAAGGAATGATGCTAAAGCTGAAACTCCAGTACTTTGGCCACCTCATGAGAAGAGTTGACTCATTGGAAAAGACTCTGATGCTGGGAAGGATTTAGGGCAGGAGGAGAAGGGGACAACAGAGGATGAGATGGCTGGATGGCATCACAGACTTGATGGACGTGAGTCTGAGTGAACTCCGGGAGTTGGTGATGAACAGGGAGGCCTGGCGCGCTGCGATTCATGGGGTCGCAAAGAGTTGGACATGACTGAGTGACTGAACTGAACTGAACTGAATTCCCTCTCTGTATCTGTGAGCCTATTTCTCTTTGGGTATATACATTACTTTTTAGTTTCCATGTATAAGCCATAACATAGAGTACTTGCCTTTCCCTGACTTATTTCACTAAACATTATACTCTCTAGTCTGTTCACGTTGTGGCGAATGGCAGAATTTCATTCTTTTTTAAATGGTTAAGTAACCTTCCATTGTAGATACAAACATACCATATCTTCATCATTCATCTGCTGATGGAAACAGGTTGCTTCCGTATCTTGGCTGCTATAAATAGTGCTGCTATGAACACTGAGGAGCATATATCTTTTCAAATTACGTGTTTTCATTTTGTTTAGGTATATACACAGGAATGAAATGGCTGGATCATATGGTAGTTTTATTTTTTTTGAGGTACCCCCTTACTATCTTCCATAGTGGCTGCACTAATTTACATTCCCACCAACAGTACACAAATGTTTCTGTTTCTCCACATCCTTGCCAGTGTTTGTTATTTGCAGTCTTTTTGATGACAGATACTCTGACAGGTATGAGGTGGTATCTCATTGTGGTTTTGATGTGCATTTCCCTGGTGACTAGCGACACTGAGCATTTTTTCATGTGGCTGTTGGCCATCTGTACGTCTTCTTTGGAAAAACATTTATACAGGTCTTCTGCCTGCTTTTTATCGGGTTGTTTTTTTGATATTGAGTTGGATGAGGTGTTCATATATTTTTGATATTAACCTCTTAACAGTCATAGCACTTGCAGGTATTTTCTCTATGAAAGTGAAAGTCACTCAGTCGTGTCCAACACTGTGACCCCATGGACTATACAGTCCATGGAATTCTCCAGGCCAGAACACTGGAGTAGATAGCCTTTCCCTTCTCCAGGGGATCTTTCCAATCCAGGGATCGAACCCAGGTCTCCCGCATTGCAGACAGATTCTTTCTCAGCTGAGCCACAGGGAAGTCCAAGAACACTGGAGTGGGTAGCCTGTCCTTTCTCCAGCAGATCTTCCTGACTCAGGAATTGAAGCAGCATCTCCTGCATTGCAGATGGATTATTTACCAGTTGAGCTACCAGGAAAGCTATTTTTTTTATAGCATTTCTTAATTATGGGCAAAAATCCTTATACTTACAGTTAAACAAATTTACAAATTAAATTAATGAACTACATTTACAAATGTATAAATTAAATGCAAAAAAACTACAATGTCAACAATATTGAAATAGCCTTATTTTAATGTGAGAGATGATGTTGTTTGCTGAAACAAAATCACTCTTCAGGACATAAATATGGTACCAATGATGGTTTTTATCATGGAGGTGTAGGCCACTGCAAAATTTGCAATGACTCAAACAAAACATATTTCTTTTACTGAACCACAGACAAACCTCTGTTAGTGAGGCATGCTGTCACTTTTCTTCACTAAAATTAACACTTGTTGCCTGTTCAGTCCAGGTCTGTTCTTTACTTACTAGTCCCAAAGAAAGCTGAACTAGTCTTATAACACAAATGGAAAAGAATATGAAAAAAATGTGTATATATGTATAACTGAATCATATCACTGTACAGCAGAAAGCAACACACTGTAAATCAACTATACCTCAATAAAATAAATAAAAAAATAGAACCTCTAGAATGGACAACACAAAGAACAAACCCTAGTACAAAGTATGGGTTTTAATTAATAATAATGCACTGATGTTGGCTCAACAAATGTGCTACACTAATGTAAGATATTGGGCTTCCCTGGTGGCTCAGAGGTTAAAGTGTCTGCCTCCAATGCAGGAGACCTGGGTTCGATCCCTGGGTCGGGAAGATCCCCTGGAGAAGGAAATGGTAACCCACTCCAGTATTCTTGCCTGGAGAATCCCATGGACAGAGAAGACTGGTAGGCTACATACAGTCCACAAAGAGTCGGACGTGACTGAGCAACTTCACTACTACTAATGTAAGATATTAGTCATACGGAAACTAGAGGTGGAGGAGTCAGAGGGTACAAGGTATGTCTATATTTTTCACTCAGTTTCCCTGTAAACCTAAAACTGATCATAAACAGAAAGTTTACTAAGTAGAAAAAAATGGTCACTATAGCATGTTTACATATTAATTCTCTTTCAGCTGTTGTCCAAATGAAAAGACAAAAATTTGCAAATCTCGTTCAGAACTCGTAGCCCTCTAAGAATATGTTTGTGTGTTCCAGGCTCCTCACCATGGTTCAAGAAGTGCTAAAATCAGGGGTTTGGGGATGGAGTGGGGTATTCTCAAAAGCCGTTAGAATTCTTTCTTTAAAGTGTCCTAGAAAATGTCCTGAAGGTCATCTTTCAAAGATGTTCTTCTGGGGATATTTGTTTTTGGAGAGAGGTTAGAACACATGATCTCTAATTCCAAGATTATATACTTTTAGTTTTTATGAAGATTTAACCCTCAATTAATTTGCTTTTAATTCTATTTTTCACAGACTGCAGTGGCCCAATGCCAGAATAATAATATGCTTGAACTTCTAGCTTTCTAAGTCTTTCTCCTAATTCCCACAAGCCTGTCCAAATAGCAACAGTTTCATCTAGGCCAACCAATTGTCAATTTTTGGTCCTGGGAAAGAATAACTAATAAACCCCACTTCATTCCAGCAAACCCAGATCACATTCCTTTCTGATGGCTTATCGCATTCCACTCTGAGCTGAGTTCCATAGTTCTAGCTGCACTTGACATCTTTGGGCAATGCTCTTCCTAACTTTTCTCTTAGAGAAACCCTAGAAAACCTTTATATTTGTTATTCCCTATGGAAAATATTTCCTTCCAGAAGTCTGAGGCTAGATTTATGAAGGACTCCTGTAATTCTAAACATAAACACGTTATTTAGTTCACATGTGTACGTCTTTTGTTTAGATTTAGCAAACAGCAATGGCACATTAGAAGCTGGGACATCTTGGGCATTGAGAAAGCAAAAAACCCTGCAAAGTGTTCACTGGATCTGAATATTGAATTCTTTCAACTGGGGTAGAATAGTTTTCCATTTGAAAGTAAGAGGGATCCTAGTTATAAGCATGGGTGTCTAAGGGAGGAGTAGACACCCACGATTTCTGGCTCCTGTCTGTCTCTCTCTCCTGTCGCATTACATCAGACTGCTCACACTTCTGATGGGACTTCCAGCAAGGATGGCTGGCTGAGGCACAGCTTTTCAACGCCACCTACTGTCTGCCCCGAGAACTGCATTAGCATCTCAGACGTCCTGGTCCGGAATCCATGATGGATTCGACTCTCCCAATTGCAGGAAAAGATGTATTGGAATAAAAAGAAAGAATAAAATGGAAGAGGAAGTGAACGGTCAAAGATTCTGGGGAATAAGCCTGAAAAATGAGGCAGCAAGGAAAACCTGTCTCTATTTTGATATTTCCAAAAGGGAACCCTTATTTATAAAAGGTTACAATCAAACTCAAATAGGGATGAGTGATGTTTCCAGTGTAGTAAGATCTAAAAGCAGTCATTTGATAATGTACCCATTGAAGGATGAAAACATCCTTCTTTTAATATTGCTATCCCAGTCTGTTCCCTGTCTGAAAGCTATCACAAGGTATTTTTGAACACAGTAACAAGTAAAAAGAAAGACAAAACATGCCTCCCTAAAGTGTTGAGACTCTTCTTTTTTCACTTGAGTGGTAATTTTTTTTCATACTTTAACCAGTTTCAGGAAAGGGTGGGTTAGAGTCAGGGGCTTCCTGAAACTTTTCAGAACAAAAATTCTAATTCAGTGTGTTCAGAGGGGCCCCGTGAGAATCGTGTTTTGGAACATACCGACCCCATGTGGTATTATCTTTGCCAACTTTGCAGTTTCGTGTGAGATTTATTTTTAATCTTTAACAAAGCATGCCTGTGTTTATCTTAACTTACGAAAAAAGTATAATCATTTAAAACAAAACTTTTAAAAATAATTAAATATACAATGAATGCTGAAACATAAAAGTCAGACAGAATGTTACCTTAACAAGAAAGAGCTTCCTAAAGATCAAAGGATTGCTGTTTGTTTTATTTGCTTAAGTAACCAGTACTTTCACTTTAAGGGATTTGGTGGCTATTTGAAGGAGGCTAGGAGGTCTCCATTGCCCAACCCCCACCAAGATAAAGGTTTCCCACCCCTCACATTGAGAGCTGGGAATTTTACTTATTGACACTAAAAATATATTCTTCGTGTTTAGAATGGAATGCTGAGATTTGATTGAAGACAGTACATGAATCAAGTGAATGGCATTTGGGGGGCATGTCTTTCAATCTTATTTAGAAGTTTTGGGGAAAGACCATCTTTTGAACTCGCCTTTTGTGTGTGTGTGCGGCCTATGTCATCATTGTAGCACTGAGGAGGTACTCTATGACCATCATGGAATGCACTGCTTCCGAGTGCAATGCACCTCTTATATTGTTGATCTTAATGCTAGCTTCAATAAAGGAGGGAAGAAATGGGCTTTAGAGCATGAATGTCTTTTTTTCCTCTAAGTACCTTCAGATTTGGGTTTTCAGTCAGTGATACTAAGTCATTTGTGGACTGACATGTGAGAACAGGATGAGGTGGAAATACATTCTCAGTTCACTTGGTGGTGGCCTGTAAGAGGTGGGTTTGTGTAATGGTGGTCCCTCCTTCTGAGGCCACTGTAATCAGCCAAAGCAACCTTAGATGGTGCAACATCCAGTTGTTCCCAGTCTGCTATCAGGTGAGCACTATAAATGCTGCATAAATACCACTCAAAGAGAAATGATAGTTCTTTTCATTCATTTATCTCCTATGTGCCCCTTTGAACAGCTTCAAAATCTTTGCTGCTAATTGCTAAGTCACTTCAGTCCTGTCCGACTCTGTGCGACCCCATAGACGGCAGCCCACCAGGCTCCCCCATCCCTGGGATTCTCCAGGCAAGAACACTGGAGTGGGTTGCCATTTCCTTCTCCAATGCATGAAAGTGAAAAGTGAAGGGAAGTCGCTCAGTCGTGTACGACCCTCAGCAACCCCATGGACTGTAGCCTTCCAGGCTCCTCCATCCATGGGATTTTCCAGGCAAGAGTACTGGAGTGGGGTGCCATTGCCTTCTCCAAAATCTTTGCTACTTCTTATGAAAACTTTCAACCAATATTTATTTTGCATGTGGCTAGATTGTGATTTCTGGGGTTTTTTAAAGGGCACTGTGGCTGAATTTTCTACCCAGGAAGTATAGCTGAAGAAGGAATTCATGCCTGTTCATGCTGATCATGCTCAGCCACCTTTCCAATGGACTCTGAGCTCTGTGTTTAGTGCCTATGAAAACAACAACAGAAGGATAAGACCCCCTCAAGACAGGGGAACCTTGAAGATCATATCTAGGTTACTCATCGCCTAAGAGAAATCATACACCGATCACCCCCTCCTCCAGACAGGCCATAAATTTTTCTTTATCTATTGGAGTGTAACCTCGGGTTTATTGATTGTTGGCTAATTATTTGACTGTTTGAGCACATGAGCACGTAGCATGTGAATGATGGGGTTATTGGGATGGTATTTTCCTTGGTTTATGTAAGTCTCAAGGAATTTGGAGTGGTGGGTTCAGACACGTACACATAGGGTATAAAAGATTTTCACAAATGCTAGTCAGGTTCCTTGGCTAAGAGGAGACTCTGCCTTGGGCCCGCCGGTGTAATAAACTGCACTCCACTATCTGCATTGTCCTTCTGAGTGAGTTTGTTTCCCGGAACGTGTGGCTACAACATAGCAAAATGCTGAGCTTGAGCTCTAGAACCTGACAAACTGATTCTGTCACTGACTTAGGACAGTCAGTGCAGTGAACGTTTCTAAGTCTTAATTTGCTCATTTGCAAAATGGCAATTATTAATGTTTAATTTGAAAGGTTTGAACACACGTAGAGGTCTCAACACATGGTCTGGCATTCTGTGGGAACTGTTTTAAGGAAGGATATGTATCCAAGACCCTAAATCAATTACCAGAAGCCAAGTCAATTACCAGAAGGTTGAGGGAATCTCACACCATCTTTTATTTTTGCTTTTTGGCCACGCCATTCAGTCAACCAGGGATCAAACCCACACCTGTTGCAGTGGAAGAAGAGTCTTAACCACTCGATCTCCAGGGAAGTTCCCCACACCACCCCTCTTTTCACCTTGGTTCCTTTCTGTTACCAACTCATGGAATGATCTGGAGGTTCTTCTCAGTAGGATGTTCCTCAGCAGGCAGTCCACAGGCTCATGCTGTGAGGGTGGAAGGAAGAAGTCCTGAAGCAAAGACAGTGACCCTGACAAATACAGACAGGACAGAATATTCATGCTGAAGAGGGTTTTTTGGTTGTTGGTTCAGTCATTCTTCAGAACCCTACACAGGACTGAATTTAATTGCAGTGTGCAACAACTATCCCAGGACTCCAGGAAATCTTACAGAAAACAAATCCTCTCACGGTTGGGAGAGCCATAATGCAAACATTCCAAACATCAGATACTCCCCAAATCATAGTTTAGGAATGCACTGAGTCAGCAAATTACTTTGTTTTGCTTAGTTTACTCTAATGGGTGGCAGTATGGCAGAATGGTGAGGTGAGGAAGCGCGGTTGTTAACAGTTTTAAAAATTATTTCATGGCATTGTTATCAATAATTGCTTGATTGTTGGTTGACACCTAATAACTACAAACCCATCAGAACTGGAAAGGTAGACTGTATGTATGAGAGATAATAAAAGCAAGTTTTAAAAGTACTGAAGACAGGGCAGGGGGCTAGTACTTTTAAAAGGGAGGAAATGAGACTCATTATTTGGGGTAGGCTAATTGTTATGTCAGGTTTCCAAGAGAGTTGTTTTGGTTTGCAGAAAGACTTGAGCTTGGATCCTATCAAATAGAGGCTTTTATTTAAGTTTCCAAATGACTGAATAAGTGATTTTCTAAACCCTTCATTTCATCCACAGCATGACGAACCAGAATACTTGGACTGAGTCCACGGTGCTTTTCCTAATGTTGATCTCACAGCTCCTTTTCAATTCTGGATTCAGAGAAGTTCTAGCCTGAGTGTGGCTGACTCAATGAAGTTAGATGGCTCTGGGGGCTCTGCTGTATCTCTGCTGGAATGTTTTTATAGTCACATCCTCAACTGCAAAATTACTGATGAGTAGACACTTGTAGCCCTAATCCCGTAACTCTACCACAAAAATAGAATTTCAGACTCTTTCAATATGAACATTATCTAGAGAAAACTATATCTAGGTCTTCCCTGACAAGTTACATGATTCAGTGCTTTGTTTCTATAAGCTAAAGTTAGAAACTCAAGAGTGACTCACTTTTCTTTTTTGCATGCATCTAAGTGAACAAGGAAGTCACACTGCTTCTGTTGTTGCTTTCTTTACAAGGAAAAAAAAAAAAAAAAACTTGCTCCTTCTTGAGCATCCTTTTTAGGTCAGCAATTTTGAAGTGCAGGACTTATTGGTGTCCAAGCGGAAAGGGCTGATGCTCTGATTTATCACGACTCCCTCTGAGTGGAGTTCTTCCATGGCTGGAGAAAGGAAAACACTTGTTGTACTAATACTGAATGTGCTTCCTGTGTAAAATAACCTTTAACTCTGTGGAGATCCCCCATTTTAATGACTGGGATATAGTAGAAATAGAAGGAAATCCAAATGCCCCAGTAGCAGCCACTCTCCTCCCCGGTAGGTCAGGCTGCAACCCTCTGAGGGACAGAAATGGTTGCTTGGGAAGCATTCAAGGCTTCTCTTTCTCCTATTTTAAGATATGACCATTTTGATTGTTTAAAAACGTGTGTGACATTCTGACTCTTTAAGGAGCCTGGGCTATGACAATCAGAGGGAATGAGGTGGGCAGACTGGGCATTTACACAATTATTGTGGGGATGGGAGGGACTCTTGTCAACTGGAGAACCAGCTCTCAAACCCAAGCCAGACTGCAGCTTCCTGCTTCTCCCTATCTTCATGATACAAATATGACTGAGTCTGCTCAGTCTACCTCAGTTCTACTGCTCAGGGTGACTGCTCTGAGCACTGAAACGATTCTTCCTACATAGATCCTGAAATGGGATTCCCTACACTGAATGAGGTGAAAACCTTGGGAGTAATCAACTAAAGAAACAAGCTTTTCAAGCCCATTTGAGTTTTTGCAGTGAAGTTGTTATTTAGTCGCTAAGTTGTGCCTAACTCTTTGCAACCCCATGGACTATAGCTTACCAGGCTCCTCTGTCCATGGAAATTCCCAGGCAAGAATACTGGAGTGGATTGCCATTTCTTTCTCCAGAGGATCTTCCCAGACCAGGGATCGAACCTGCATCTCCTGCACTTACACGCAGATTTTTTACCACTGAGCCAACAGGGAAGCCCTTTGTAGTACAGTAGAGCCTAGCTCTTTAGGAGCTGTGAGAAAATGTCTATGTGATAGGGAAGAGAGGTTAAACACACACTTTTGGAGCTTCCCCAGATTGTAGGCTGTGTGTGTCCTCGTGCAGCACAAGATCACGTTCTGTCCCAGAAAGCCACACCTGAATAATGCAGTCAGCATTCTTAGAATGCATTTAGCAGTGGATGAATAGGAGCGCTTTCCACAGGTCAATCAATGGCATCTCTGCTTCCGGCTGCCTTGCAGATTGCTCCTTCTTAAGACATGTCTGCTTTTTAAAAGACAGCTGAGCTGGTTGGAAGACAGAAGAGTAAAGAGAATCAGCTGTTTTGACCTCTCTATCATTCTCTGTCTCACTCTCTCCTTCCTCTTCTTTCCTGCTTACCCTTGCAACTCCTTCAGGCCAGATTTTCTGATTAACCTTGATTTTCATTCCTTTTGCCTCCTCCTTCCTAAGAATGAATGATATATTTCAAACATAATGATTCAAGAAGCACGTATGTCTCATATGTCTTTGACTGCATTTCTGGTTCCTAAGAATTAACTTAGGAACCAGAGTTCAGTTCAGTTCAGTCGCAGTCGTGTCTGACCCTTTGCAACCTTATGGATGGCAGCATGCCAGGCTTTCCTTGTGGTACTTGTCCAGCTAAGTCTGACAAGCTATGGCATAGTAGAAGAAACACTGTCTGGTACTTTTAGTAGGTATTTGATATTAGTTTGTCTTTTTAAAAATTGATCTGTAGGTCAGCTACAGGTTTTTGATTAAAAAGAAAATTCTTAAATCAAGTTTATCAATATCTTCAAAGACAAACAGACTTCTTCACACACGATTCAATATGACCAGTAGTTGTTTGAAATGTTACTGAGCATTTACTCTGTTACAGTGCTTGTTGCACTTCACAGAGAAATAAAGGATCATGTTTCGATTAAGATCAATTTTGGATGCAGCTGAGTACCTGACTAAAGAATAAACATTAAGCAAAAAGGCTATTATTTCCTTCCTATACATGAAGACTGGTGGTGGTGGTGATTTAGTGACCAAGTCGTGTCTGACTCTTGCATCCCCATGGACTGTAGCCTGCCAGGCTCTTCTGTCCATGGGATTTCCCAGGCAAGAATACTGTAGTGGGTTGTGGGTTGCCATTTCCTTCTCCAAGCATGAAGGCAATTCAGTGCTCGGTGAGGTTATTAAGGACTTAGATTTTTTTCTCTTCTACTTCTCCATTCTTGTGTTTGTAATCTCATGATTTCAAGATGATTCTCACAGGTCCAGATCTCATAACCGTGTTCAAATGAGGCGGTAGCTGAGGGAGGAAGGACAGGTCAGGTAAATATGACTTTTTTTAGGAGTGTCATCCCTGTTTGAGCAAACTCCAGGAGACCGTGAAGGACAGGGAACCCTGGCATGCTACAGTCCACGAGGCTGCAAAGAGTTGGACATGACTTAGTGACTTAACAACAACAACTCCTGTTTTATCACAGAAATATGCCCAACAAATTCAAGGCATGATAAATAAAAAGGCACATTCATACCAAGGTACTTTGTGGTCAAAGATGAAGAAAAAAATCTTAAAAGCAGTCAGAAGGAGAAATAGATTATGCACAGAGGAAAAACAGACTTTGGGCACACTTATCAAAAGCAACATGGATTTCAGAAAGCACTGGAACAGTACCTTCAAAATGCAGAGAGAAAGTAACTGACAACCGAATTTTCTATAACCAACAAACCATCTTTCAAGAATGATGGTGGAATAAAAACATTTTCTGACAGACTCAGAGAAACTTCTACAGGATATACTTTAGGATGAAGAAAACTCATAGCAGAAAGATGGTGAGAGATCCCAAACAGTGAAGAAAATGATGAATACATGGATAAATCTATAAAATCACTGTGTTAAATAACAATGATGCCTTAATTATAGGGTTTGGAAATAATATAGAATCAAAATGCTAGTAGAAAAAAATTGGCATATAAGTAGGAAGGAGGTAATAGGAATAAGGCATTCAAAGGTCTGTACCTTGTTCAAGAGGGTAAAACACTGACTAACTGAAGATACTAAATTACACATTTGATTAATTATACACCTTACTAACTTACACATACACACTATGTATATTAAAATTCTAGGACATACCACAAAATATTAAAAAAAAGGTAATAAGCGCTGAACTAATAAAGGGAAAAAACAGAGTTAAGAGAAAAAAATTTAAAAATGAAGTTTAATCTAAGAAAAGTTCAAGGAGATTAAAAAAATATAGAAAAAGTAAGAGTTAACAGAATTCATAACATAAGACGGCAGAGATGGAATACAAGCTGAAAGACTACTACAGTGTTCCTAAAGTAAGATGAAAGCTCCCAAAAGATGGTGAATGAGATTTACAGATGAAAAAGCTGAAAAAGATAAGGAGAGGCACATGTGCGAACAAGTACAAAAATGTGCTACAGCTGCAGTCAAACAAGTATGCGTATATTATGGGGCACAAAGGTTCCCTTCTGCCTGAAGCGGGGAGAATGGGCGATGGAGCAAGTCAGGCAAGACTTCACAGAGGAGGTGATGCTGACCTGAGATGGTGCAACAAAGCATGCCAGAAAGAGGGGAGAGCAAGAATAAAAGTGCAGGGGCATGAAAGCAATGACATTTTCAGAGAATTCCAAGTAATCTGACTGAAGTAAAGGATTTAAGAATGAGGTTAGTAGTCAGATCACAGAAGGCCTGTTTGCCATTGGACAGAGTCTGGAATTAATCCTGGAGGCCAGGAATGAGGAGCAAGTGAAGCGCTTTGAGGAGGGAAGTCACAGATTTGAATTTTAGGACACAAAACGTCTTTGACAGCAGCAGAGGAGATGGTCTGGATAAGGCAAGGAGTTCTTCTTGTGGCTCAGGCAACGGGTAATTATTTGTTAACTATGATACCCTATTTCTCATGAGATTTCACTGTGGTATTTGAGAAATAATACTTTCCTTTCTCACTGACATAAAGACATCTTAAGCAAAATGATAAACAAGGTCTTTTTTTCCCCTCTAAACCCTAATGTGTAAACTTAGTTGTACACTCTAATAAATGGAGTGAGGCTGAATAGCCTTTGGCATCAATCCCAGAGACTAAAACAGTGAGAAAACAACAAAACATGGAACATAATATCTATCCATAAATCCAATTGTATGGTTAGGTCTATGGCACATTTTAAGAGTTATGATTTCCCTGGCAAAGTACCAAAAAAAGTACCTTCAAAAATTACTCAGAACAGCCACTTGGCATCCAACCACACTGACAGAATGAAAAATGTTGAGTAAAGAGCCTACGTGTAATTCCCCATTCTTGAAGAAGTAAAGGAAGGGTGTTTTCTAAGGCTTCAGAATGACATATTTTACTAAATAATAGCATGGCCATGAAAAAAGCCAAGAGGAAACTTCCCAGCTCACGTAGAAAATGGAGTCACTCTATTTTCTTTAAAATGATAAACATATTCTGTCTTATAAAAGAATGTCTCAGAGCCCATGTGTTCACAGTGGTTAACTCTTCTCCATTCCCTTTTTTCCCCCTTATATTGTTTTCTAATTTTCTACAATGAGCATGCATTGCTTCTAGAAGGAAAGAAGAGTCAAACCAGCCATACAATCAGAGTGACTTAGGCTGTCTTTTTCAGCTTTTAGATTCTAAATCAGCTTTTAGATTCCAAATAAGATTAATATAAACTGCTTCTGAGATAATCTTCTAGTGTGCTTTGAATATATGCAAATTTTCTCTCAAATTTTTGTCCTTAGGGAATAAATTTTCCAATTTTCAAAAATATTAAAACTTCCCCTCTGTTATTCATGACAGTGGAGGGGAACACTGACACTACTATCCAAAAACAGCATCTAAACAGAAAACATTAGGCATGCGGGCATAATGTATCAGGCTTTGTAAGGCACTGCACCATGTTTGTTGGCAGATATATCTTCTGAATTAAAATTTTTAGTTACTATTAAAATGATTCTATGCTCCTACATGTAGACTGGCAAATGAAGAGTAAAATAAATGGGTCTAAAATTTTAAATTCTTTGCATATAACCTACCAGCTGTATGCTCCACAGGCAAATGAATACTCTCCATGCTGAAAATATAAACCATTTCCTAACAATACAGACCCGGGGCTTCCCAGATGGCCTCTTTACTTGGAGGTAAAGAATCTGCCTGCAATGCAGGAGACACGGGTTCAATTCCTGGCTCAGAAGATCCCTGGGAGGAGGTCATGGCAACCCACTCCAGTAATCTTGCCTGCAAACCGCATGGACAGAGGAGGCTGGTGCTCTACAGTCCATGGGGTCACAAAGAGTCAGACATGACCGAGTGACTGAGCACACATACACCCAAGGTAAAAATTCAAAAAGAAAAGGGGAACTTCCTTGGTGGTCCAGTGGTTGGGAATTTGTGCCTCCGATGCAGGGGCCACAGGTTTGATCCCTGGTCAGGGAGCTAAGATCCCACGTGCCTCACAACACAGCCAAAACAAACAAACCACACATACCTGAGACAGGGCTGTGAAAGCAAGGAAAATGGAATGCTAACTTCAGTTGGGCCTGATGCAATGCGGACATCAGAGAAAACACCTGGATTCCAAAGAGTCCACTCTAGTGTTATCAAAACCCAGCTTTTCATAAGCAGAGGACACTCTAAAAGTAGCTCTAACTGAAATCATAGCAAAATATTTCAGAAGAAATATGAAACACCCACCTCTGAGGGTTAAAGGGTCTGTCAAATAAACTTGATGTAACATACTTCTTCATCTCTTAACATTTATAAAGGGACTTGCAAAGAAAGATGTGTAAATAGGATTTATCTTAAAATTAAGCACACTGAACCTTTCCCAACACTGTCAGAATTCAGACAGTTTAAAGAGGAACTGGAGGTAGTCTTTATAATCTGGAGGTTATTTTATGGTCCTCTGAAACATTATAACTTTCTTCTTAGTTGAAATTTGTACCACCCTTGCCAATTGCAGGGGAGCAATTTCTGAAATTTATACTTAATACAACAGTTCTAAGTTTACCTTAGATGTTTACCAAGGGAACATTTCATGCAAAGATGGGCACAATAAAGGACAGAAATGGTATGGACCTAACAGAAGCAGAAGATATTAAGAGGTGGCAAGAATACACAGAACTATACAAAAAAAGATCTTCATGACTCAGATAATCACAATGGTGTGATCACTCACCTACAGCCAGACATCCTGGAATGCAAAGTCAAGTCGGCCTTAGGAAGCATCACTATGTACAAAGCTAGTGGAGGCGATGGAATTCCAGTTAAGTGAAGTCGCTCAGTCATGTCCGACTCTTTGCGACCCCATGGACTGTAGCCTACCAGGCTTCTCCTTCCATGGGATTCTCCAGGCAAGAGTACTGGAGTGGGTTGCCATTTCCTTCTCTAGGGGATCTTCCCAACCCAGGGACTGAACCTGGGTCTCCCGCATTCCAGGCAGACACTTTAACCTCTGAGCCACCAGGGAAGTCCCAGAATTCCAGTTGAGCTATTTCAAATCCTAAAAGATAATGCTGTCAAAGTGCTGCACTCAATATGCCAGCAAATTTGGAAAACTCAGCAGTGGCCACAGGACTGGAAAAGGTCACTTTTCATTCCAATCCCTAAGAAAGGCAATGCCAAAGGATGCTCAAACTACCGCACAATTGCACTCATCTCAGATGCTAGCAAAGTAATGCTCAAAATTCTCCAAGCCAGGCTTCAACAGTATGTGAACCGTGAACTTCCAGATGTTTAAGTTGGATTTAGAAAAGGCAGAGGAAACAGAGATCAAATTGCCAACATCCATTGGATAATCAAAACAGCAAGAGTTCCAGAAATACCTCTACTTCTGCTTTACTGACTATGCCAAAGCCTTTGACTGTATGGACCACAATGAACTCTGGAAAATTCTTCAAGAGATGGGAATATCAGACCACCTGACCTGCCTCCTAAGAAATGTGTATGTAGGTCAGGAAGCAACAGTTAGAACTGGACATGGAACAACAGACTGGTTCCAAATCGGGAAAGGAGTACGTCAAGGCTGTATACTGTCACTCTGCCTATTTAACTTATATGTAGAGTACATCAATGAGAAACGCTGGGCTGGATGAAGCAAAGCTGGAATCAAGATTGCCAGGAGAAATATCAATAACCTCAGATATACAGATGACACCACCATTATGGCAGAAAGTGAAGAACTAAAGAGCCTCTTGATGAAAGTGAAAGAGAGTGAAAAAGTTGGCTTAAAACTCAACATTCAGAAAACAAAGATCATGGCATCTGGTCCCATCACTTCACGGCAGATAGATGGGGAAACAGTGGAAACAGTGACAGACTATTTTGGGGGGCTCCAAAATCACTGCAGATGGTGACTGCAGCCATGAAATTAAAAGATGCTTGCTCCTTGGAAGGAAAGCTATGACCAACCTAGTTCAGTTCAGTTCAGTCGCTCAGTTGTGTCCAACTCTGTGACCCCATGAATCACAGCACGCCAGGCCTCCCTGTCCAATACCAACTCCCGGAGTTCACTCAGACTCACGTCCATCGAGTCAGTGATGCCATCCAGCCATCTCATCATCTGTCATCCCCTTCTCCTCCTTTTCCAATGAGTCAACTCTTCGCATGAGGTGGCCAAAGTACTGGAGTTTCAGCTTTAGCATCATTCCTTCCAAAGAAATCCCAACCAACCTAGACAGCATATTAAAAAGTAGACACATTACTTTGTCAATAAAGATCCATGTAGTCAAAGCTATGGTTTTGCCAGTAGTCATGTATGGCTGTGAGAGTTGGACAATAAAGAAAGCTGAGCGCCAAAGAATTGATGCTTTTGAACTGTGGTGTTGGAGAAGACTCTTGAGAGTCCCCTGGATTGCAAGGTGATAAAACCAGCCCATCCTATTCATTGGAAGCACAGCTGCTGAAGCTGAAATTCCAATCCTTTGGCCACCTGATGTGAAGAGATGACTCATTTGAAAAGACCCTGATGCTGGGAAAGATTGAGGGCAGGAGAAGGGGACGACAGAGGATGAGATGGTTGGATGGCATCACTGACTCAATGGACGAGTTTGAGTAAACCTGGGGAGTTGCTGATGGACAGGGAGGCCTGGTGTGTTGTAGTCCATGGGGTCCCAAAGAGTCAGACACAACTGAGCGACTGAAGTTTTACCTACCTTGAAGAGAATATGTTTTATTAACTTTTCCCATGAATTGCCTTCCCTCCTTTCTCTCTCAGACAACGAAGAGCTCTTCTACCTTAAATGCTGAGGGAAAACATCGCTACGCCACCAAGCCTCTCTCCAAATCCCCCCATTCTGATTTCAAAGCTCAAAAGAATCCACCTGGATGAAAAGTGTCTAGAGAGGCTGGGAGGGAGAAAGGCTAAGCAGGCCCAGCCAGAATTTGCAGCTGGAGGCAATGAGAAGGCGGGGCACAATACACACATACACACACACACTGTGGCTCCTGATGTCAGCTGATGTCAGAATTGTAGAGACTGTGGTAGGATGGCAATTTTTGTTGCATCCAGTCCTGAGGGAAGGGGCGTAACTGGAACCAGACAAGGATTTAGGGTCTTGGCTTATAGTGCTAAGCTTTCAGGTTGGGCTCCAGGTGCAGAAGGGTGCTTCTGGAAACTTCTCCAAACCCACTTCCAGTCTACTTCCCAACCATATTAGTCAATCTTACTGCACAATTATCCATTTATGGGTTCCACCCCTCCACTTTTTATTTAATAAACATTAGTGGGTGCTTTCTACAATGCAGATAGGATACTTTGTAAGACATGGCCCCTGACTGTAGGAGTCTGTGGCAAACAGTCTGAGTGCTAGAGATGATGGTAAAGTGTGTATAGGCTGCATGAGGGAAGAAAGAAGAGCAACTGACATCTCTACTCAGGTACTCCTCTGCTATTGTGGCCCTGAAAACATGCAACCAAGACTTCCTGGTACCTTTCACTCTGCTCCAAGTTATCTGCACATCTTAGCGCTGGCTGAAACCTGGCTTTCTCACAGATGCCACTGTCCTCAAAAGCTGGTCCAGTGGTGTCTGCTCTTTCTTCCACTTGTCACAAGGGAAGCCCAAGAACACTGGAGTGGGTAGCCTCTCTCTTCTCCAGCGATCTTCCCGACCCAGAAACTGAACCGGGGTCTCCTGCATTGCAGGCGAATTTTAAAAAGCTGAGCTAGCAGGGAAGCCCCAATAAAAGCCCTCAATTATACTTAGCTTAGCTGTCACCCTGGCCACCGCCAAAAGCTCCTCTACTGCTGTAGCGCAGGACCCACACTAGCCGGTTCATTTCTCTATTTCTAGCCTCGGCCCAGGGTTCTAAACACAGGACGCCGTAGATACGTGATTTAAATGTAAAAAAAGCAAGAGACACTGGGAAAACCTTTGGGTTCCAGGTTTGCTGCAGGCTAATCACTCATCCCACCTGGGCCTTGCTTATCCTTATGAAAAAAAAATGTCATTTTGACCTCAGAGATTTTGTACTGAGGGGGTGACACACCTGGCAAAGCACACTGCCCCTCCCCCGGCGGTCGGGTTGCTGACGAAGAGAGCAGAGGCCCGAGCCCCCCCTCCCCGCCCTCCGCCAGCCCACATCCCTCACTGCGCCCTTGGCCCCAAGTCCCTCGGGACCTCAAGCGTGGGAGCCCCGGGCCCTCGCGGCTCCCTCCGAGCGCCCCGCGCCCTCCTTCCTTCCTTCGCCCGGACGGACGCACTTCCGGCGGATGTTGGGGGGGCAAGCCCGGAAACGGAAGTGAGCGGCGGGGCCGGTAGACCGTCAAGGGGAGAGAGTCTGTACGCCGAGCGAATCGAAGATGGTAAGTGAGACCCNTGTCTCTTCCCACCCCCCAGATCCCCCAGCCGACCCCGACCTCGGTCTCTTCCTGGAGTCGGCGCCGAGCTGGCAAGGGCAAACCCGAAAGTTGCGGCGGTCTTGGGGTGGGGGCACCTCCCGTTAGCCTTCCTCCGAGGGGCGAACCCTTGGGAGTCGCGTCCCCCACACTTCTCACCCGCCCCCCGACCCTCGGAACCGCCTGGATGACAAACCCACAACTATGGGTTGGCTTTCCATCACTCTGCTTTTACTTTGCCAACGTTTTGGCGAGTTTGTAGCATGCCAGGCATTGGAGGGGGTAAAATTAGATACTTGTTACTTGTGTTAGCATTGTTAGTGGAGTCCTCCTCCTCCCCCGCCCCTTCTCTTTTTTTTTCTCTTAACTTAAAAAAGTTTGATATTTGGGAGATAGTTCCTGAATCGTCATTGTCCGTGACTCTTAGTACCAGTCCAAATCCAGAAAGCTTCTGTTGGTGAATGGGCTTCCCTTGTAGCTCAATCGTAAAGAATCTGCCTGCAGTGCAGGAGACCTGGGTTCGATCCCTGGGTCGGGAACATCCCTGGAAAAGGGAATGACAACCCACTCCAGTATCCTTGCCTAGAAAATCTCATGGACACAGGATCCTGGTGGGCTGCAGTCCATGGGGTCCCAAAGAGTTGGGCATGACTGAGCAACTAACACTTACTTACTTCTGTTGGTGAATACTGCTGAACATAGAAAAGAGGTTTTATAAACACTCAGAGGGACTTCCCTGGTTGTCCAGTGGCTAAGACTCTTGGTGTTACCCATGTAGGGGGTGGGGGTTCTTCCATCCCTGGTCAGGGAACTAGGTCCCATATGCTGCAACTAAGAGTTTGCATGGTGCAACTAAAGATCCCACAAGGTGCAACTAAAGATCCCACAAGGTGCAACTAAGAGCTGGCACAGCTAAATAGAATTTTTAAAGACACTCTGAAATAACTAGTGTTAACTTTTCATAGGTTTGCTCCGCTCTGCTACTTTCTTAGAAACATCATGTACTGATCAAGATATTTTACAGAAGGGAATTGGCAAAGTGATAACGGGTAGAACCCAGAGATCACAATCCCCCTTTTCTTTGTGCCTAGAAGAGACTTTTTCTTGTGTCACTTTACAATAAAGCAGTCTGGGAGGAGGGGAACTGTGCATGTAGGAAATAACGTTTGGGAAGGTACAGTCATACAACTCTAGTCCCGTAAAGTTCAGATGCATGGAAGGATGAGTAGGCAGGGCCGGAAAGGTTCTGTGCCTTCATCACAGGCACCTGTTAGGTTAGTGACTGACACTAGATTACAGCTTCTTTTCCCAGTTGACCGTGGCTTCTGTTCAGGGGAGTTGAAGCCTGTTGTGCAGGTTCTTCAGTTCCAGGTTTTGGGCCTTGGACATTGTTTTTCAGACAAGGCATTGACCAACCAGTGAAAGATTTTTTTTGTTTGTTTTTTGGTTTTCTCTCAGCTTCGTTGGAGGAGATTGCATGTCAAGCAGACTTTGCTGTGTAGAACTGGAAAGTGGAAGCGTCTACGGGCAGCAAGACCCAGTAGAGTGCTCTTAAAGTTATCCAGGTGTGAGAGCCTGGACGCGATTAGTAGACTGGAGAAACCCTGGACAAACTACAATACCTGGCCGTAGTGAAATGCATGAATTGAAGTAAAACAGCAATTTAAAAAGCTAATTTCCCAGAGTAGTTTCTCCTAGAAGAGTATAGACTGAATGCCAAACTGCTTGTAGCTTTTTGACATTTTTCTTCAGGATTGCAAGGACGTTGTATTTAGCACTGCTTCTGCTGCTGCTAAGTCGCTGCAGTCATGTCCGACTCTGTGCTGGTTTAAACTCAGCATCTTGTGTTTTACCTGTTGTAACGTTTGTTACATTTTTATTGTGCATGTTTATTCTCTCTTCATTAGACTAAGCCCTAGATGCCAGATAGGTATCTTCAGCATCTAGTAGAGTGAATACCTGCCACATAGTAGATATAAATATTTGGTAATTAAATTACAGTGTAAATGAGTAGGGTGACAATACCCAAGTACCACATATACTGTGAATCTTAGCGTTTTGTTTCTTTTTATTTAGGCCAGCCTGATTAAGTGCGTTTAGTTTTCACAGGTAGCACCCTCTTAAGGGAACCAAACACTTTCTGAGATTCCCTTTTTTCCTTAGCTTCTGTGACCACTCTCTTCTAGCTCTTCTGTCCATTCTTAATTCCATTTTCCTTGTTTGACCTTAAGGAATGGTATTCCCCAGGATTCTGTCCTCAACTTTTTTCATTCTGTGCTCATCATTCCAACATAAAGAAAGGATCTTCCCAGTGAAAGTAAATCTGATCATGATCAGGTGCTCAAATTTAGAACAAGATCTTAATTTCTTTGCATATTTAAGCCTTTTCATTTTTTCTTTTCACCAGCCTTTCTTTCTCCCCTACTCAGACATATAGTTAGCCGATCATCTCAAACTACTTGTGGCTTGTTCATTTATATTTTTATACCTTTACCCGTGTTCTTGTTTTCCTGGAATGCCTTTCAGTCTGAGAGCAGTCAGCTCAGGAATCTTTCCTGCCCCAAATTCCAGATTATTCACTGAAACTTGTGCATCCCTCTACGTGATGCTGAGGCTCATAGTAATGACCTAGACTATAGTCTTAGAGGGCAGAGACCTTATCTTTTCTCAGATGCTTGAACAGTATTTTTACATAGAGGTTCAGTGTGAGTTGTTAACATTTTTTAAATATATAATAGTGTTTTTTATTTGTGTTGTAGAATGCCAGAGGACTTGGATCTCAGCTAAAGGACAGTATTCCAGTTACTGAGCTGTCAGCAAGTGGACCTTTTGAAAGTCATGATCTTCTTCGAAAAGGGTATGTAGGGGAGTTGTGACTATTTGTTATAATACGTGAATTATTTTTCACAATATTCTTTAACTCTTTTGACAAGCCATAAATATGTATTTAATTTATAAGATAGCAAGTAGTATACTTTAGACTAAAGGGAGGGAGGAGAGGAAGCATGAATGTTTCTATAGTGGAAGAAGCATTTTACCAGAGTACCAGGTTCCCAAGAAAGTGTGTCCTCCTAGGAGAGATTACCTGGCAGCACAATTTGGTGGGATTCCTCTTTTTGCTTCTGATAACTTGGAGAGCCCTTTGTTCTTCATCTTATTAACTAAGGTAAATTGGGAGTAGTTCACTTTTCTTTGGGAGATACTAGAACATAGCAGTAAAGAGCATGGGCTCTGGGTTTTGGTCTTGACTCTGCTATTTACTAGATGTGTGTCCATGGGCAGATTAACTTAACTGTTCTGTGTCTCATTGCCCTCACCTATGAAATAAGGCTAGTAATAGCATCTGTCTTATTTTGAAGAATAAATGAACTAATCCCTGGAAAATACTTAGACCAATATGTGACATTAGTAAGCAGTAAGTATTAGCTGCTCTTGTTTTTCATTTCTAGTTATAGCACAGTTATACCGCTTCCCTTTATGTTATTATATGTTTAGGTCTCATTTTCTGGTACTGGTCCTTTTTCTTGGCAGATGGTTTTTTTCTGTTTAGTCAAATATCCTCCCCACTGTGTACATACTGTGTTTTGAATTTTATATTTACTTAGAAGGTATTTAGTCATAGAATGTCATTCTAATATTGGTCTCTGGAAGCTGACATAATGCCTCATTGTTGTCTTTCCATTTTATAGTGAAAGATGCAGTATATTGCCTTTGGAATTGGAGATATAATTTGATTTATAGTATAATCAAATTCATAAGCTAGCCAGTAACTGAGTCCTGATGATTTGGTTTTGGGTTTTCGTCCGTTCCCCCCACTCCCACTACGCGTACACGAAATGCTCCTTTTTCTTCTCAGACTGTAAGATTACCATGAGCAGGACCATTTTCAAATTCCACTTATGGGTAATGCTTTGTACAAAGACAGTATTCGATAAATACTGATGTTGCAGGATTTCTAAGGTTTCTTTCAGCTCTTAAATCCTGGTTTGGAGAATAAGATGGTGATGTTTATGTAGAGAGAATGATAGAGACCCGTGGCCCGGTTCTAGCTATGTATCATCTAATGTAGTACTTCGCATATAGTAGGTAGTTGGTAAATCTCAAACATGTTTTTCAGTGTGTGTTTATCAAAAATATATTAACTATTGAATATGCATTAGATATGAACAGGAGAGATGTAGATACTTTATGTAATAAAAGAATCACATCATCAGAGTAATAGTAGTACATATACTATTACATTTCTCCAGATACAGAGCGTCACTTAGCACCACTTTTTGGAGGGTCCTCCCCAGTTTATTGAGGTCTTGACCTCCAGGATCTATAATAGATATATTTACAACAATATATAGAATACTTGATTTTTTTTCCCCTCGTAGTGTAGTTCTGTGAATTATATATGTATTAATTCCCACAGTCACCACCACAGTCAACATACAGAATAGTTTGTTCATTCCCCTCAAGCTCCCTGTGCCATTTCATTGTATGACGGCACTGATAGATAATTGTGAGCTCTAGGTATTGAGGGATCTGTAACCTCCCTTTTAAATGTTTATTTTCAGTTTCTCTTGTGTGAAAAATGAACTTCTACCCAGTCATCCTCTTGAATTATCAGAAAAAAATGTAAGTATGTTACCTGTGTTTTTATTTTTACCCTCTGGTAGAAAAATGATGTTAGTAATACATGATTAAAACAATTCTGGTGTTGAGCATTTGACTATAAAGAACATGAAGCCTTGTTTTCAATATCCTATGGAATAGGCTTTGGTTCACTAAAGCTCCCTTTCTACACCTTTGTCTTTTTTATGGACATTTCTAGAGGTTGGTCCACCTTTCCATTCCTCTCATAACATTTCCTCACTTGGTGATCTTTTTTTCTTTATATTTTTCCCCTGCCATTTTTGCTGTTGATATCCAAGCCCGTCCCTCCAGCCTTGGATCTTTTTTTCAGGCCCTTCATCTCCAAGTTACTGCTAGGCACAGGACATACACAGATGGGTGTGACATCATCCCTATCCTTTAGGGGCTGAAAATTTAATGGGAAGATAAGCAGTGGATTGGGACTACCTGAAGCATTGTAGAGGACCACAGATGAAGCAGCCAACCTATGGGAGGCTTTCTAGAAGAGGGAACATTTGAACAGTTTTGGACCTATATTAGTCAGTTAAATAGGTGGAGAAAGGTCACTTCCAAAGGTAGGATGTGTACAGATGTCCTGAAGACCACCTAAAGGGTTCTGTGTATGTGCATGTCATGTGGATGTCAGTGCTCACTGTTTTGAAAGCAGTTAAATTTAAAATTTAAAATTATGTGTTGTTTTTGTAGTTCCAGCTCAACCAAGATAAGATGAACTTCTCCACATTGAGGAACATCCAGGGTCTTTTTGCACCACTAAAACTGCAGATGGAATTCAAGGCAGTGCAGCAGGTGGGTTTCCAGGTGTCAGTTTGCATGCATCCCGTTTGTGTGCTGAATTGATTGGGAGGAGTCTTCTATCTGGTAAAAGCTGTACAAACTTCACCTTTTCTTCTTGCCTGCAGCCTCTTCTACTTTCCCCCTGTTAGGATAGACCTCCATTCCTACTTCATAGAGAAAAGCAGCTTTGAAATGGGAAACCCCTTTGATTAGAGGCTCAGTGTCTGGATATTTACAGGCATCCACTTTTATATTTCTCTCCTTTTGGGGAGTTTGTGGTGCCTCTAGGAATATCCAAGTGGAGGTGTCTAGTGGGCAGGTTGAATATCGCTGAATACACATATTGCTCAGGAAGAAAATGTCCTTCCAGGTGTTTAAGAACTGTCCCCCATCTGTGCTCTAGATTCTGTCATATCACACTGCATTGCTTCCAGTGACTGCTGGATAGCTAACAACAGAAAAATGGAAAATTTGGTTTGGCTGCATTAAAGTTTGTTGAGTATGTGCCAGTGACTGCCATACTTTATAGCACAGTGTGCTGCAGGTGTGAGGGAAAGGTGCTGCTGTCCTGTCTCACAGGTACTGAACCACGGTGAGACAGATCAGTAACTAGGCAAGGCTGTAGGGTTGGTGAGTACTGAAAGCAGAGTTTGAACCTCTGACTCTCTAGCCCATGCTTTCTGCACTGTACTTAGGTACTGGTCTGCAGTATAAGTGAAAGTCATCCAGTCATGTCCGACTCTTTGTGGCCCCCATGGACTATACAGACCCTGGAATTCTCCAGGCCAGAATATTGGAGTGGGTAGCCTTTCCCATCTCCAGGGCATCTTCCCAACCCAGGGATCGAACGCAGGTCTCCCACATTGCAGGCGGATTCTTTACCAGCTGAGCCCCAGTCTGCAATATATGTATTTAGTAATTGGAAAATGTAGATAGCACTAGTTCAGAATGGTACTGTAGTTTTTAAAAGCCCACAGATGACTTTGATCTTCATCTCTAGTTATCACTATTGTTTTAAAGGTTCATGACTTATATTTGTTCTATGAGCATTACAGAACAACATACAAAATGAATAATCAGTTTAGTAAGTGAAGTAATATTCTCAGTGCATTTCTTCAGAATTTCTTCAGGAATTTGATTGTCCCATGTTTTTTTAGAAACAAAGCATGATGTTAGACTCGAGAATTTTGTGTTTCATCACATGGTATGCTTTGGTTTTCCTGGACAGATGCAAAGGTCCCAAATAGTGTGCGGACCTGATGGGATTATTAAGTATTAGTAAAAGCTTTCAATTTCAGTGTCTATATTTTGAATAAGGTTATGAAGAATTAAAAATTTGGGTCTAAAATATGGACTTATCATTCCTCTCCTCCCCGCCTAAATATATATTTTATTTAGTTTGTGAATTTTGCAAATAATGAAGATGCTGAAATGTGATCATGTATGTTTTTTCCTCTCTACTATTTCTAAGTTTGCTCTTTTATACTTTTCCTGAAGGTTCAGCGTCTTCCATTTCTTCCAAGCTCAAACCTTTCACTGGATATTTTGAGAGGTAACGATGAGACTATTGGATTTGAAGATATTCTTAATGGTAAGTGTCATTTCACACCTTGTACAAGGCAACAGCAGCAAATGAAACCTACAGTCTTTGTCATCATGTAGCTTATAGTTGATTAAATTCACTTGTGTTTATTCACTGAAGTAAGATAGAATTTAATGGTAATAACTGTTCTTTAACTGGTTTTAAAAGTGAAAGATGTCTATGGAGTTCTGAGATTACAGTCATTGCAGTCAACCATTGACAGTCATTGATTTCATGTCCTGAGGATAAAGTCTGATGTGTGAATCCAGTATGATATTCTTAGGGCAGCTTAAACAAGGATTGTTGCAGTATTCAGAACATTTGTGGGATATAACTAGCTTTGAAAACATCTATAAAAAGTGAAAATTTTCTTCAAAAATACCCTCCTTGTCCTCCTAGATGTGTTTCTATAGATGGCGAATACTAAAGAAAAAAATTTTAACAAGTTTCTCTGGATGATTGTATTATGTTTGAGGTCAATAACTTTTAATTAAGAACATGTAGCATCCTGTTTTTTTCTGGTTCTGAGGAAAGAGCAAATAACAGTTCTGTCCAGTATCGCCTGTGTTCATTGTGCCCCAGCAGTTCAGGAAAAACAGAAAAACGAAGGAGGATTAAATTATACTAGTTTTGCTTGGCTGCCGATGTTTGGTAAGGAAGTGCTGTGGACACAGCAGAAGTCTCATGAGCCTCTTCTGTGAGGGCATTTTGAGTGCAGGAAACCTCGGATTCCTAAGCTTTTACATTTAGTCCTCATTTAAAACAAGTAAGGTGAACAGCTAGGCCTTGCCTTAGCTGTTCCTTCTGCTTAGAATACTTTCCCCTCACTTCTCAAGTCCCATTTTAAACGCCACCCCTTCACGGAGGCCTTCCTTGACTGCACAGTCTAATGTGCTCCCAGTCACATTGTCACCTCACTTTAATTCTTTGCCTATCACTCTTCTGGTATTTTCTTGTTTCTTAATTGTTTTCCCAACTTAAATACAGGCCCCAGGAGAGCTGGGGACTTTGTCTTGTTCACTCTTGTGTCCCCAGGGCCTCCTAAGGTGCCTGGTTCGTGCTGAGTGAGAAAAGCTCTGGCTCACCACTTTCTCCTCATCATCTTTGATACAGAAGGAATTTTAAACTCTACAGTGAGGGAGTACTGTGTTAATCTAAGTGCAATGTGAAGACTATTAAACTGGGATGAAAATCCATATGTTTTTTTGAAGTGTTGGAGGTGATGAAGGTTTTGCTTGCTTGCTCATCAGAGAAGTGCTTGGCCAACAAAAATCTGCACGCTGTCTTATAAGGAAGGGAAGACGATGTGAGACTTTTTCCTAATGCTGAATGTGACCTTCTGTTTACTCCCTCCCTGTCACTTGAAGATGAGGAAACTGAGACTGACCAAGGTGTCTATTCCTGCCTGGGAGGACCCTCCATGGGCTGGGGCCTTGCTCACCAGCACAGGGTGTGCTGTCTTCTAGGGCAAGTGTTTTATCAAATCAGAAGGCTTAGACAAGCAGAGTTTCAAGGAAAGTTGGCATTATATAAACGAGGATATTCTTTAAAAATTGAGAACATTACAGCCGAGACTCACGTTCTCCATGATTAATTACCCTCAACCCATCTCCTTCCTTCCCTGTTTGGCTGCTGCTTTTAGTTAGTGGATGTCCTTCTAGACTTTCCATATAAAATCAGAAGATACTTGTCATTGCTTAGTACTTATCTTTTAACACAGTTGGTTTCGTACTGTGTGTATCTCACAGGAGGTAGGCTGCATCAGCACCTGTGTTGGGGGTATTACCACGAAGCACTGCTGCAGCAGACACCTTTGTGCTTTGTGCTCCTGGGTAAACATACCTTTGCGTTTTGGATGCCCCTTGTATGCATAGTCTTCTACTCTTTTAATAATTGTAGCAAACTCTTGTATATCTAACCATTTATTAATAATTAGAACAGCATCAGCTGTTGCTGAGGCTGTTATGTTGTGTGACAAGTGGCCAGAGTCAGGATTCCTGAACTGATAATGACACAGTCATCTCCAGTCTCAGGAGGTCCAGTGAGGAAATATCCAAATCGATTTGTTATTCTTGATAATCATTATTTTAATGATTATTTAACAAACTGATTTTACAGTTTAATTCATTGGGTATCTATTCTGTTTCTTGTTCTGTGTGGAGGAGTAGAGGGCAAAAAAGAAAACGCTTTATTTGTTGGTAGGAAGTTTACTGTTGGTATTCATTTTTTCTTAGGTGCATTATCAAAGTTAAAGTAAGACTTTTGTCTGACTCATCAATACAGACAAGAGAGAAGATTCCTAAGGTTTTTTTACTCTAGGATTCTGGTTTGTGTATATATGTGTTTGCAACAGAGCACAGAATGATAGAGATGAAACTGTAAATTACATTAAGGATTGCTTAATCTCTTAGCGATTGTTCCTAGACTCAATTTGGAAGCCACTGAAAAATTTAAGAACTTTGAAACATGGGAACTTTTTCAATCTATATTTTCTTTTAAAATCAACTGAATTGAGGTATAGTCGACATACAGTGGAATGCATCTATTTTACAGTGTCCAGTCTGTTAATTTTAGTAAATGTGTGCAGCTGTGAAACTGTCTCCTCAATCAAGATATAAAATGTTTTCATCATCCCCCCAAAGTTTCCTTGGTCCTTTTGCAGTCAGCTCCTCCACCCTTGGCCTCAGGCAGCCAGCGGTATATTTTCTGTCACTTTATATTTGTTTTGCCTAATTTAAATTTTCATGTAAGTGGAATCAGAGAATTTATCTTTTTTTGAGACCCTTTAACATGTTTATTTTTGTTTCTTTTCAGACCCATCACAAAGTGAACTTATGGGAGAACCGCATTTGATGGTTGAATATAAACTTGGCTTACTGTAATGCCATGTGCTGTTCATGGAAGTGGAGGGGCTGTGTCTTGTTTATAGTTGTCTTTTTCCTATAATTTGATGTGCACAACATTAAAAGTACTAACACATGAGAAGTGTTGCCTAAACATCTGTGATCATTTGAAATTATTTGGGTCATTGCTTTATGTGATAATTGAAAGCACTCAAGGGAGTTGGTTTTAAAACTTCTTATTTATATGAAAGCAACAGCTTTCTAGGTCCTTAAAAAAATCTTACTAATTAGTATTATAAAACTATGCACAGGTTCCAAATCAGCCTATTTTCTAGTTATTCCATATATTTAATTTTGAGTAGTTTTGAGCCTGTAACCTTTATAGTTGCATCTTTCAGAATAAACATCTATAATTGATTTCAGTGGCAACATTTCAAAGTAAGGACAGAACAAGACTATTAGATTTTACCTTGTTTCAATATAGTAAAGAATAATACTTGGTTTGTTGATGCTACATTAGAATTATAGGTATATTCTTTGATTCTTTCAGATTTTTGATTTTGGTCTTATCTTTAAACTGAAAACTTAAACAACCAGGAGATGTCAGTTTTAAACTATAGTATTGCATAGATTTATGTATCACGAGATGTTTAAATTTAAGAACATAAGACTATTCATGTACATACACATGCTATCAGTGAACAAGTTCCATGATAGTTTGTTTAAAAATAAATCTTCCCTATGGTGGTTTGTTCTTAATAAGGTATTTTTCATGAACCTAGTTTACAGAAATTAAAGATTATCTGTTTCTCAGGAACATTTTTATTGTGTGAGTCACTGATTTATGACTGAAGGCAGTGTTCCCCTCTGCTCTGGGAGGTGGGGGCGGGTCATTGAACAACATCTGTGGAAGGTCTGGGTTGTTACCACTTCAGGGAAGGGTTTCCAGCTGGCATCTGGTGCTTGGAGGCCAGGGATACTACTGAATATTGTAGAATAAAAACTGCTCCTGACTCTCGAGATCAAGTGTAAAACTGTTTGCCAGCACAGTCTTTGCCACCCCACTTTACACTTAAATTATGAGAAAATATAGAAATAATGAAGGTTCACTTGTTTCTAAACATGTTCTCTTTCAGCTAATTAATTATAAACAAAAGTTGGAGATTTCTGTGCCTTAGTTGAAGAATCTTAGATACCTTTCCTGACCAGTAGAGGGTACTATGAAATTAATGAACACAGTAAATGGTAAAGCTGATGCTTTAAACACAGAAATGGACATGATTAGTGCCTATTTTCTGAAGGTCTTTTGCTTCCTACCCACTGCCCCCCACCCCTTCCTCTTTAACCTTCTTTGTGTTTATGCCAATGATCCTCATCCTTGGGTGTGTGTAAAATCACCTGGAAGTTTTAGGGGAAAATGTTTGTATCAGTCTGAATCTCAATCCCAGTAGGACAAGTCTGGGGTCTGGGGTGGATCCCAGGAAGTCTGCTTACTTTTGAAAAGCTCTCTGATTTATATGCTTGCTTTCCTTTCTTTGCTTGTTTTTGCCTCTATATTAATGACATTTGTCAGCACTAGTTAATTCTTCGGGTGTACCCCAGTGCTGAAATAATTGCTACTATTTCTTAGTCTCTGCAGTCCCTAGTTTTTACCTGGAGTTGGGATAATTTGGGTTCTCTTATGAGAGTAAACTGCAGGTTCCTCCGAGTTAACCTTGCTTAGGTGTCAGGCTCTTCAGTTAGGGTGTTTTTTTTTTTTTTTTCAGATGCTGTGATTTTTTAAGGAGTCAATTTAGTATTTGAGGAGTGTAACAATAGAGTTACTTCACAGGTTGCTGCCTGATTAATAACACTAAAATTATAAAATTCACAATAAAAGGTAATGAGACTAGCATGTAGTTCTGTGTTATGTTTTTTTAAATATCTGTGAATAAAGGAACTTGTAGGTTTTACTGTCTCAAAGTATGGTGGGTTGGCAAACAGTTGAGCACTGTTTGGCTCATTGCAGGGTGGCTCTTCCAGTGAACATGCCTCTTAACACCTATCCTTGTATAAAATATGTATGACAGGCTGATCACTTTAATCAATGTTTCTTTGCACTGGGTATAATCCCTCTTTCACTAGTAGACATAAATATAACCAGTGCTTTCATGCATTTTGTTATTCCTTGGAATATAGACATTGCAAGAATAGAAGATAGCCTGAACAAGTAGATTACTTTCGAAACAGACAATATAGTGTATAATCTAACACTGGAATCTGCAATTGGGTGAATTTTAAGTTTAACCAAGCTTTGACTTATTCTAATAAAGCAAAACCAAAACTGTGATACTTCATTGAACTTATTTAGCTCATGATTTCAAAGTGAAATTCAGGTTCCTTCATGTACCATAAATCCTTAATTAAGAACCTGTACTTTGGTTTGGGAGGCGACCAAGATGGCAGAGTACAGAGACCCTGAATGTACCCATGGACATGCCAGAATTACAGCTGTTTACAGAGCAAGTATCTGTGAAAACAACCTGAAGAAGAACAGATTTCCCACAAGTAAAAACATGAGGCGTGAGTCAGGTAGGAGGGACAGAGATACAGTACAGTCAGGACTCACACCCAGAGGTTGGTGAGGAAATGGGAGGAACATCACAATTATAGAGATCCTCCCCAAGGAGTGAGGAGTTTGCACCCATCGGACTTGCCAGCATGGGGCACCTACACCAGGAAAACAAGCCTCCAGAACATCTGGCATTGAAAACCAGTGGGGCTTATGTTCAGAAGAGCCAGAGAGCTATAGGAAACAGACTTTTCTCTTAAAGGGTATATATAACCGGGTGTAGATGTCAATTTGAAAGGACTCTGGGTCAGGCCTGCTTGCTAATCTTGGATCCAGGGAGGCAGGAGGCAGCTGGGACTCCCCTTGGACATGGAGATGCTGGCACTTTGGAGAACTTGCTCTGTCATGATTAAGAGCAGCATTGGCAGGCACCATTTGGAATTCTCACAGCGTGTTAGTGCCAGGGGCCTGGCCCCACCTACCAGTGGGCCAGCAGCAACCTTGCGCCTGCATGGGTCAAACGTCCAATCACGTGGAAGGCCTACCCTCGGGTACAGCTCATTGCACAAGGCACAGCCTCAAAACCAAGTGGGCCAGGGGCCAGCCCCACCTGCCAGCACACCTACAGTAGTCAGTCTTGCCACAAAAGAAGGGCGCACACAGCCCACATAGGGACAACCTGGAGCACAGAGCTCTGTGGCCAGAAGGGAGCATGCTGGGCCCACAGGACATTGGCAACATAGGGTCACCTCCAAGATTAGGAAAGGAGCTGACTTATGCAACAGAAATAAACACAAAATTGGGCAAAATGAGACAGAGGAATGTGTTCCAAGTGAAGGAATGAGACATAACTTTAGAAAAAGAACTAAATGAACTGGACATAAACTCAATCTCCCTGATACAGAGTTAAGGTGATGACCTTAAAGATACAGACTGGGGAAAAGAACTGATAAGCATAGTGAGATTTTCAGCAAAGCGTTAGAAAATATAAAGAAGAACCAAATAGAGCCGAAGAAAACAGTAACAATAGAAGGAATCAACGGTAGATTAGATGATACAAAGGAATAGATCAGAGATCTGGAAGGCAGAGCAATGGAAATAACCAAAAACTGAACAGAGTTTTTAAAAATTGATGACAGTTTAACGAGACCTCTGAGGCAATATCAAACATGGTAACATTTGCATTACAGTGGCACCAGGAGAAAAGAGAGAGAACTTATTTGAAGAAAAAAAAGATAAAAACTTTCCTTACCTGGGAAAGAAACAGACATCCAGGTCTAAGAAGCACAGAGTCAGTTGTAATAAACAAGACGAACCCCAAGAGGTTCACAGCAAGACACATTATAACTGAAGTGGCCAATAATAATAATAATAATAAATAAAAAGAAGCAAGAGAAAAGAAACTAATTACATGCAAGGAAACTTCCATAAGACTGTCAGCTGACTTTGTAGCAGAAACTTTACAGGCCAGAATGGAGAATATATTCAAAGTGAAGAAAGGAAAAAACTTATAACCAAGAATATTCTACATGACAAGGTTATCATTCCACTATACAATCCACTGGACTTCCCAGGGGGCTCAGCAGTAAAGAATCTATCTGCCTGCCAATGAAGGAGATGTGTGTTTGATCCTTGGGTCAGGATATCCCCTGGAGAAGGAAATGGCAACCCACTCCAGTATTCTTGCCTGGAGAATCCCATGGACAGAGGAGCCTGGTGGACAGGTGAACATGGGGTCACAGAGTCAGACATGATTTACCAACTAAACAACAACAACAAATGCAATCCAGCAACCTACTTCTGGGTATTTTTCTGAAGAAAACAAAAATTTGAAAAGATATATGAACTCCTATGTTCATTGCAGCATTATTTAGAGTAGCCAAGACATAGAAACAACTGAAATGTCCATCAACAGAGGAATGTACAAAGATGATGGAATGCTACTCAGCCACATAAGGAAGGAAATCTTGCCATTTGTAACAAAGCTAGTGGAGGTGATGGAATGCCAGTTGAGCTATTTCAAATCCTGAAAGATGATGCTGTGCAAGTGCTGCACTCAACATGCCAGCAAATTTGGAAAACTCAGCAGTGGCCACAGGACTGGAAAAGCTCAGTTTTTCATTCCAATCCCTAAGAAAGGCAATGCCAAAGAATGCTCAAACTACTGCACAATTGCACTCATCTCACACGCTAGTAAAGTAATGCTTAAAATTCTCCAAGCCAGGCTTCAGCAATATGTGAACCGTGAACTTCCACATGTTCAAGCTGGTTTTAGAAAAGGCAGAGGAACCAGAGATCAAATTGCCAACATCCGCTGGATCATGGAAAAAGCAAGAGAGTTCCAGAAAAACATCTATTTCTGCTTTATTGACTATGCCAAAGCCTTTGACTGTGTGGATCACAATAAACTGTGGAAAATTCTGAAAGAGATGGGAATACCAGACCACCTGACCTGCCTCTTGAGAAACCTATATGCAGGTCAGGAAGCAACAGTTAGAACTGGACATGGAACAACAGACTGGTTCCAAATAGAAAAAGGAGTATGTCAAGGCTGTATATTGTCACCCTGCTTATTTAAGTTCTATGCAGAGTACATCAGCAGAAACGCTGGACTGGAAGAAACACAAGCTGGAATCAAGATTGCCGGGAGAAATATCAATAACCTTAGATATGCAGATGACACCACCCTTATGGCAGAAAGTGAAGAGGAACTAAAAAGCCTCTTGATGAAAGTGAAAGAGGAGAGTGAAAAAGTTGGCTTAAAGCTCAACATTCGGAAAACGAAGATCATGGCATCTGGTCCCATCACTTCATGGGAAATAGATGGGGAAACAGTGTCAGACTTTATTTTTGGGGACTCCGAAATCACTGCAGATGGTGATTGCAGCCATGAAATTAAAAGGCGCTTACTCCTTGGAAGAAAAGCTATGACCAACCTAGATAACATATTCAAAAGCAGAGACATTACTTTGCCGACTAAGGTCCATCTAGTCAAGGCTATGGTTTTTCCAGTAGTCTTGTATGGATGTGAGAGTTGGATTGTGAAGAAGGCTGATCACCGAAGAATTGATGCTTTTGAGCTGTGGTGTTGGAGAAGACTCTTGAGAGTCCCTTGGACTGCAAGGAGATCCAACCAGTCCATTCTGAAGGAGATCAGCCCTGGGTGATTTTGGAAGGAATGATGCTAAAGCTGAAACTCCAGTACTTTGGCCACCTCATGCGAAGAGTTGACTCATTGGAAAACACCCTGATGCTTGGAGAGACTGGGGGCAGGAGGAGAAGGGGACAACAGAGGATGAGATGGCTGGATGGCATCACCGACTCGATGGACATGAGTCTGAGTGAACTCTGGGAGTTGGTGATAGACAGGGAGGCCTGGTGTGCTGTGATTCATGGGGTCGCAGAGAGTCAAACACGACTGAGCAACTGAACTGAACTGAACCTCTACTTATAAAATAAAACCACAGGGATGTAATATACAGCATAAGGAATATGTCAATAACACTGTAATAACTTTTACAGATAGACAGATTGGTACTAAGACTTACCATGATAATCATTTCGTAATGTATGAAAATAAATTATTATGTAGTATGTAGTACACCTGAAAATAACATAATGTAGTAGTCAACAATATTTCAATATTTAAAAAACCTATACTTTTAGTTTGTTGTAGTATATCCCCTTAAATATTATTAAAATATTAGAACTTACTGTTAGGCTTGTTAACAGAATTTCAGGAGGGTTTTTTTTCATATTGAAAAATCGAATTTTGAAAAGTTAGTTTGCTCCCAGATCTTGAATTTATTTCTGGAGCCAGTAGATGTGCTTCATCTGCTGTACTTTGTCTTTTTGCTTCTTTTTGGTTTCTTGACCTGGTGGAGACAAGAAAACGCTATATTGTTCATCTCTGTGATGAAACAGAAGTCATATAGAGGGTATAGCTTCGGATCAGTGAGGGACCAGAAGGAATTCTGTTTTCACTTTGGCTAGGCTTATTTACTTTTGGAGAGATGGACTGATTTTAAGTAAAGACTTCGACCACTGTTTTTTTGTTTGTTTTCTGTGTTGTATATAAACCTTGCAAAACAGAAACCATATTATTTTTTTCTCCAACTTTTAATTTTGAAACTTCAAGGGAAATTGAATGAATAGAGGGGAATTCCCTAGTGGTCAAGTGATTAGGACTCGGGGTCTTCTCTGCTGCGATCCCAGATTGAATCCCTGGTGGAGGAACTAAGAACTCGAAAGCCTCATGTTGTGGCCATAAGAAAAAAATAAATAGCACGCCCAGCATGACCTTCATGAAATTCACCAGTTGTCAGCATACTGCCTTTATTTCTTCATGAATAGATTCAGGATAAATGTTTTTGGCAAGAAGTCTGCAAAGGTGATATATGTACTTATGTGTCATACCAGGAGCCATATGAGGTCAGGTTGTCCCACTTATTGGTGTTACTAACTGCGATTGATTTGTTGACAAGTGGTGGCTGCCAGAGCTCTCCATTGTAGTAGTATAGTTTTCTTTTTGTAATTAATAATAATTAATAATAGGTGAAGTAATAGTTTGAGACCCCATGTATGTCCTGTTCCTCAAGAATCTTTCACCCAGAGGTTTTAGCATCCATGAAAAATCTTTGTCTCAATCATTTATAACATGGTTACTGGGGACAGGAAAGGACTGAAAAATTGTGATCTTGTTATTCCTTCTGCATTTATTGGTAGACAAATTTTGAAAGGCCAGGTTTCCCACCCCACCCCCATCCTAATTTCTCCTCCTCTTTAAGGTATCCCTGTGGACTCATGGATTCTTACTTAATGTTTTATAATCCATATCTATCATTCCTTTTCTTATGGCCCTAAATCAAATCATTTTGATTAATACTTAGACTTTCCATTTGAACAGAAAATTACACTGGTGTTAAAGTGCTCTATTTAATTTTTAGCATTACTAATGAATGTTATTTCACAAAATATTGAATATACTTGAGACACGTTAGTGATCATAATCATAGTTATCATAGAAGTTATGACCAAAGGACCCCTGTTAGCCACAGTGAAACACTGCTACCCTTAATCCCACCTGCGTCTCGCCCGATCCCGATCACACGAGAAAGTCACAAGATCAGAACAAGAAGCAGAGCCAGAGCCTTCCTCCCCTTGGCACTGTGGCTTAGAAGAGTCACTACAGGGACTTCCCTGATGGTCCAGTGATTAAGAATCTGCCTTGCAATGCAGAGGATGCAGGTTTGATCCCTGGCTGGGGAACCAAAGTCCCACATGCTGCTGGTTAACTGAGCTCGTGTGCCACAACCAGAAATCCCACAGGAGCCAGTGAAGATCCCAAGAGCCACAACTAAGTGAGACCTGGTGCAGCCAAACAAACAATTTTTTTTTTTAAGTAGGCATTATATTAAAAAGCAGAGACCTTGCTTTGCTGACAAAGATCCATCTAGTCAAAGCTATGGTTTTTCCAGTGGTCACGTATGGATGTGAGAGTTGGACTATAAAGAAAGCTGAGCACCGAAGAATTGATGCTTTTGAACTGTGGTGTTGGAGAAGACTCTTGAAAGTCCCTTGGACTGCAAGGAGATCTAACCAGTCCATTCTAAAGGACATCAGTCCTGGGTGTTCATTGGAAGGGCTGATGCTGAAGCTGAAACTCCAATACTTTGGCCACCTGATATGAAGAACTGACTCCTTGTAAAAGCCCCTGATACTGGGCAAGATTGAAGGCAGGAGGAGAAGTGGACGATAGAAGATGAGATGGTTGGATGGCATCACTGATTCACTGGACATGAATTTGAGCAAGCTTGGGAGTTGGTGATGGACAGGGAAGCCTGGCATGCTGCAGTCCATGGGGTCGCAAAGAGTTGGACACGACTGAGCGACTGAACTGAACTGAGGCATTATATTATGAAAATTTAATAGAGGACACAGGAAACTAATAAGACCCAAGAAGCTTTGCATCATTCTTCTTTTTACATTTTTTATTATGGAAAATTTCAAACACCTGAAAGTAGATGGAAAAATACAACATAATCTCATGTTTCCCTCATCTAACTTCCAGAATTTATCCTTGGCCAATTTTATTTCATCTGTATTTTTTACCCATTTTCCCCTCAAGATTATTTTGAAAGAAATTCCAGATATAATTTATAGGTATAAATATTTCAGTTTATAAAGCTAAACATAACCACAATACTATCATTATCATGTTTACATTAATAATAATTCCTTACAGTTAAATATCAGTCAGTATTCAGATTTTTGGAGGTCCAAAAAGTTGTCAGAATTTTTTTTAAGCTGTTTTGTTTGAATCAGATCCAAGTAACTTACACACGTGATTGGCTCTTCTGTCAACTGTTTCATGATTTATGGTTCTATCTCCTGTTTTTCTTTTTCTTGCTGTTTCTTGAAGAAACCAAGTTGTTTGTTCTCTGGTTTCCCACAGTCTAGTTTTTACTGTTTACATCTTTGTGGTGTAGATTAACACATCCTTCTCAACCCTGTATTTCCTGTAAATTGCTAGTTGAGTCTGTGAACTTGATCAGATTCAGATTCTGCTTCCTTATTTTGGGGAAGATCCCCTTATCAGTGGTATGTTCTTCCATAAAAAGACATTAATGCCTGGACTTCCCTAGTGGTCCATTGTTGAAGACTCCACCCTCCCATAGCAAGGGGCCTGGGTTTGAACCCTGGTCAGGCAACTAAATCTTGCATGCTGCAACTAAGAGCCCATATGCCACAGCTAAGACCTGGCACAGCCAAAAACTGATGTTCATACCTAACAGGCTCTCATTCTGTGATGTTTGTGGCCATTGATACTATGCATGGATCTACTTATTTGTGAGTATCTGCAAAATGGTAATTCTAAATCTGTCATTCCTTCATTTTTTTTCCAATCAGGATACTTTCTTTGAAGGAAACTTACCTTCCATTTGGTTACCCAAAGACAGAGTTGATACAGGAAAGATAGGGAAAATGTGCTTTGTTCTTAATTTTATTTTTGTCCATTTTCAAAATAACAAGTTTTTGTTTTTGTAATACCCTGTCCAGAAACCAATTCATTTTTGTTGTTGTTACCGGTATCACAATGAAGGTGCATATTGTTTAATCAGTGTTTGATTTGCTTTGGTTTGCTGGTTTGAACACAGAGCATATTACCATTTTAGGGACTAAGCCTGGCTTTTGAAGCCTCTCTCTTCCCTCAATAAAATGAAAACTGAACACCTCCAGGGTTTGGCTTCAAGGGAAAGGTAGGCAAAGTCAGCACCCAAATGCCATTTATCTCAGTTTCCCTGTGCACTGTGTAGGACTTGTGTCTTATTCTGTGTCTGGCATCCGCTGTCACTTCCTGAGAGACTTTGAACTCTCTGTGTTGTGTTGTGTTTTCCGGGGGAAGTGGTGCCTGTTGTCTCTCTAGAATGCTAGGAAGGTCCACCTTTCTGCTCCTGGTGCCTTCTGGAGGCAGGCACGTGATCCCAGTCAGCTGATCAAACCTCAGTCCTGGACTTGGACTCCAGAGCGGGCCAGGAGAGGGACAGTGAGGCCACTCGTCACTGGTGGAGGCCGTGCCCTTCGCCCTTCATGCTGCATGATGGTAGCTGTGTTGCTGTGACTTTATCTCTGGAGCCCCCCTGGTTCTTGGTTGCTTTCTGAACCTGAGCCTCGTTTAGGCTTTTTTTTTTTGGAGCTGTGAGCTCCTGCTATCATTTCAGTAGATCCCCGTGTCCTTAAATAAACAGTGCAAGTTGGCAAATTGTTGCCTGCAGTTGGGAATCTCTGGATGATTCTGTAATTGGTCTTATAGGAAACACGTCTCCAGAGAACTGTGGGATGAATTATCTGACTGAGTGGGATTAGGCAGAGTCCAAGTAGGAAATCCAGCTGTCTCTGGCAGGCAGTGGTGAAATAGCTACCCCACCTGGTCACGTGAATTCATGTTGCACAATTTACAGCAAGGTTCTGGGCAACCAGAATATGAACTAGTCAGGATGGTGGGGTGGCTGCTCCTGCCTGCAGTGGAAAGTTTAAAGCAAGTAAACAACACATTCAAGTCTCCAAACTAACCTACTGAACCTAAAGAACATCATTTCTTATAAGTAGTGTGCGTGTGTGTGTGTGTGTGTGCGTGTACACATGTGCTCACATACTCAGTCATGTCTGACTTACTTGTCCAACTCTTTGTGACCCCCTCCCCCCATGGACTGTAGCCCACCAGGCTCCTCTGTCCATGGGATTCTCCAGGCAAGAATGCTGGAGTGGTTGCCATTTCCTTTTCTAGGGGATCTTCCCAACCCAGGGATTGAAGCTGGGTCTCCTGCATTGCAGGCTGATTCTTTACTATCTGAGCCACTATGAACATTATTGAACATTACTGAGGTATAATTTACTTTGCAGGGTTATTAAGAGGATAAAATATGTTGATATAGAAAGCACTTTGTAAACTGTAAAGTACTGTTTCTTTGTTTTTTTTGGTTTGGGAAGAGCACTGAACAGGAAGTAAAACAAAAATCAATCAATCAATCTGAGACTAGCCCAGAAGACCTTAGCTAAACCTAAAAGGAATAGTCTTGGAAATAAGAATTTCTAGTATTTTAAAATATGAGTGTTATCTGCTGGTCAAGCAATCATTGATTATCCTACAGGGAAAAACTGTAAGCAGTGCTATAAACAAGACTCTATCTGCTTTTGAAGAGCTTACAAAGGAGTTAATCATCTAGGTGTACTTCAGGGCATTTGTGTTATTACAGATGGAAATTTAGAAAATGGGATGTATTGAAGGACCCATGAATGTACCATAAACCAATTTAAAATGCATATGGGTTAGCGCATTTTTCAATCTCTTTGCAAGGCTGGCTTCATGACTATGGCATATCATTGGTTAATCTCATACTGCACTAAATATATAGCTTAAAATGATTTTTTACAAGTGAAAACAAAATTCTGTGGTCACTGAATTCAACTTTTATTGAGGATATAATGAGGAATCAAATTGCCCCTGTCCTCAAGGGACTCATTTGCAACTAGGGGAACAAATTTTACAAGACAAGGGAAGATGCTGGGAGGGCGGTGCCCACAGAGAGTTTGGGGAGCCCTGCAGGGACTAGGGGGACGGTGGTGGTGGAGGGAGTAGAAATGTTTGGAAGCCACATGGAGAAAGCGGAAGCTTTGCCTTTGCTGAGACTTGAAAGTTTCAATGCAGGGAGGTAGGGAGGAAGGCCCAGTGGAACATTGAGTGCAGACAGGAGGCAGGAAAGGATGTGGTGTTTACAGGGACCACGGAGAAGGCAGTAGGAAATGGATTATTTTTCACAGAGATAAGGAATGAATATTGGGTCTATAAGCACTAATTAATTTACATCATGATTGGCTGTCTACTCGGTGTTTACATTTCTTTAGGAATTATTTGTATTTTTTTTTCCAGTGTTATGGAAATATAATTGATGAAACATATTAGGAAAAATGTAAACATATTCATTAAAGTGCTTCTCTCTTAAGGATTTTGCAGCTACTGAAAGCTTTGACTACCACTAACACCTTAACACCACTAACACCACTAACACCTTGATGAAACAAAGCATTACCCGAGTAGAGGAGAATTATAAAGGCTTGAAATGTCTATTGTTTTCCGATCAGTGACTGACTCATCATAATTTTCAACAGTTATGCCTTCAAAATCTTTGAGAGAGGTCAGAAATCCATTGTGCAGATGAAGAAACTGAAGCAAACAGGATTCTTCTTGATCTCAATGTACGAGACCAGAGTACGTCAGGGAGATTATTGCTTTTGATCGTATCAAGTTTCTCAGACCGGTAAGTTTCTGTTTGTTTTGTAAATCCCAAAGTGGAAAGCGTTCTGAGATTTCTTCTTCTGTCTACTGGAAATATGTCACTTGATCTTCATAAAGTGCTCAGAGTGCTTGGTACTGTAAGAAGCCAGAGGAGGGACTCTTTCTCTGAGAGTTTAGAAGAAATGATTGATTATTCATGAAGTCCTGATCGGAGCTAGTTTAGATCCTTCAGAAGTCAGAACGTATGATATGTGCATTCGGATTTTTTTTAATCACGATGAATCATCTGTCCGAAGTGTCTTCGCTGGATTCTTCTTGTACAAGAAGGACATAGCTTCCTGCATTCCTGCTGACGTACTTGACAACACTGCCAAAGCAAATGAGACGTTTAAAAACCTGTGATTAAGGCACTACATCAATAATCTGTGTTCTATCCTTTCTCGTTACATGATTTTTTAATAAATTATGCAAAGAAGGAGGGTACTGGTTATTTTGAATCTAGCAGACTTTTATGCAAATAAAAGATTTCTGGAAATATTAATTAAAAAAAACTACATGAGTTTTACCTCTTCCAGATTCCTAAGATGTCCATCTCCCACTGTCTACTCTGCATAGTTCCCACAAAATATTATAAGCTATTAGTGAAATTCATGTTTCATGCCTATAACTGAAACTTGGACAGAAGACATCTAGACATAATTAAAATAGCAGGTAATTTTAATTTTAAAAATATTGAACAGATTTAAAAAATAAAACTCAGAAGACCATCTGCATTTACATTAGAAGCATTATTAAAAGGATAACAACCTTTTATCTCTCTGCACTAATTTTTCCAATTATAAAAGTAATATGTGTCTACAACAGAATATTTCTAAATATAATGAATAAAATTTAAATGAGCCATTATTCTGCTTCCCATGTAATACAGTTCTTATAAAAGTCATTTTTCACTATATGGATGCACCATCATTTATTTAACCAATTCCTATCATCAGCCATTTTGGGCATTAAAATATTTTGCCATAATGAACTTTTTATATATAAATTTTTGACATTGCTGATCATTTACTTAGGGTAAGATTCTAAATGGAATCACTGGTTCAAATGCCATGAACTTTTTTGGGGAAACTTTTGATATGTGTTCATGAATTGCTTTCCAAAAATGATAGTGTGGGATAACACTACTTCCAGCAAAGAACAAGGTTGCTGGTCTCATCAAGTGCTCACTGGCTCAGCACAGAGTTTCAGTATTGCCAATTCAACAGGTGAATTGCCTCCTTCTAAAAAGGTATCTGGTAAGAATAGCTTTTCATCACAGCTACAGAGGACTGGTAAATACTACTGTCGTCCCACCTCTACAGATCTAAGTATCAGCGTTCTGCTGAGAGAGACGTGCTGAGGTCCAACTCGGAACAAGGTGCCTGCCCACCCTTGAAGAGTTAAGAGCCTGTGCTGACAGGCTCTGTTCTCCCTCCCTCACGGCCATAGCCCACAGCGCTCAGGGGGGCAAAGATCCCAGGCCCTGTGCCCCAGCTTACACACCCCTTTCCTCTTCTCAGCCGAGTGAGATGGGTAGGCCCAGCAGAGGCCGGTTGAAGGGCTCTTGGCTCAAGGCTTGGGCCCCACAGAACGTGTCAAGCATACTTGCTTGTGCGTTTTCACAACCACTTACCTAGATGGCTTACACTTTTTGTTCATTGAAAGGCAGAGGAGGAAACAAATTATTTCTCACAAGTCTGTGCCTCTGGTCATTTTATTCTATGTACTGTTCATAAATAGAATTCTGTACTTGGCATTTATTTGGATATTTACATTTAAAAAGGAAATAATTTTTAATAAGCCAACTCTCAGGAAAGGAAAGAGAATTCTTAATATCCAGTGCATTCTATCTGCTCTTATCATTTACCCAAGAATCTGTATTAAAGTATATCTTCTCAGAGCAATCTTTGACCTTCAGGGGATAATATACTATAGGAAATCATAGTTTGAATATATATATGTATATGTGAATATACATATTCTTAGAATATATATGTGAATATATATATATATTGAATATACATAGTGATATATATTCTTAGACACTAATTTCCTCAGTTGTTCATTTAAAGATAAGGGGTAGCTTCTCAGAGTCTCCGTCTAATCCAATCGTTCTTCCTCCTAGTCCTGGAAGACCATGCCACTATCTCTTTCTTCTTAAGTCTCCAAAATTATTGACAGATGTCATAATGTCTAAAAGTTCTTGAGAAAAATACATTCTGAGGCAAAACTTCAACAGATCTATGTTATTGTATTGGTGAAGTCAGGGAATTCATTCAACCCATCTAGCCTTTGATAAAAGGATAAAAAAAAAATAATGACCTACCATAGACTGATGGCTGGAATTAGTAATAAAACAGCGGAGAGCAGAAAGACAAAGCCTTTGTACCAAGCAACAGTGGCTGAATAAATTCCGTTGAAAGTAGAAACCGCAGTGATTCCGCCAAGTGTTTCTAAGAAAGCAAGACAAGCAAACATGGTGCCTGTTTGGGGGCGGGGTGTGGAGGGAAAGAGAGAAAAGGCTGAGTTACAAAACAACAAGCCAAAATAACACAGAAAACTGCAAACATGGGGGCGCTGCCTGGCGAAGGAGGCAGTCACCCATTTTGTGGGTCAAGAAATTGATGTCAGGAGTTCTTGGACCTGACGAGAGAGGAGCTGGAATCAGTACTTCCAGGATCCACGGGGCAAAGCTAAAAAGCACCAGCCGCTTAGGCGTGTGGAATCAGCTGTGTGTCTGCCCCGACCACAGCCTCAGACACAGAACCACCTGCCCCTGAGGTTCCAGACTCCCTCCTGCCACTCTTGGTCCCTGGGCTAATCTGTGACACAGCTGCGGGGCAGGATGGCTCCCTGTGGGCAACATCCGGGTCAGGTCAGATCTGGCAAGAGTGACAGGCAAGGCAGAGAGATATAATCCTATCACATGTGCCTGCGTGCTAAGTCGCTTCAGTCGTGTCTGACTCTTTGTGACGCTATGGACCATAGCCCTCCAGCCTCCTCTGTCCATGGGATTCTCCACACAAGAATACTGGAGTGGGTTGCCATTCCCTCCTCCAAGGGATCTTCCCAACCCAGGGATCTTATGTTTCCTGCATTGGCAAGCAGGTTCTTTGCCATTAGCACCACCTGGGAAGCCCTTGGGAATCTTATCATACGTTCTGCAATTTGAATTTGATCCCTTCCTTTAGAGTAACATAAGAATCAGTTACATCAGTTTCCTGTTTGACTTGTCCAGTAACTACGTCACTGCCCTGTGCTCTAGTGAAGGTTATGCCCAGGCTGTTACTAAGTGATTCTCTAAAATGTACTTTTCTGTCTTAACATGCTTATGACTGTCTCCCCTCGGAGGGGGCTCTGCTATCCTTCTTGCTTGCTACACCCCAGGCATGGGAAAGGGCAGGCCTCGGAACGTTGCTCAAGAAGCCTGAAAATGGCTTCGGGGTCAGCTCAAGCTCACAGTCAGAGAAATGGTCCTTATTCCACAAGTTTTGAGTCCTGTCTGGAATCCAAGACCATGTTGACTGAAGAGTTAAACCTTCAAAAGACAGTTGAGCATCTTGATGCACTTTTCTTCCTCTTCGTCAAATTTCGCATCACTAGGAACACCATTAAGAGTCCCTTGGACTGCAAGGAGATCCAACCAGTCCATTCTGAAGGAGATCAGCCCTGGGATTTCTTTGGAGGGAATGATGCTAAAGCTGAAACTCCAGTACTTTGGCCATCTCATGAGAAGAGTTGATTCATTGGAAAAGACTCTGATGCTGGGAGGGATTGGGGGCAGGAGGAGAAGGGGATGACCAAGGATGAGATGGCTGGATGGCATCAGTGACTCAATGGACATGAGTCTGAGTGAACTCCGGGAGTTGGTGATGGACAGGGAGGCCTGGCGTGCCGCGATTCATGGGGTCGCAAAGAGTCGACACGACTGAGCAACTGAACTGAACTGAACTGAAGAATACCATGGCTGTTCTCAGCCCCTGGCTTCAGTGGTATAAGTTCCTACAGTTTCTGCAGATCCTTCTTTCTTTTTAAAGCTGCTGTGTTTGTTCCCTACTTTGCCGAGTTTCCTTTTCCATGATAAACTGTAATGCATTTTCCTTATAGACAGTGCTAATTATGTAAATGATTGTGCTTAATTGGACTGATAAGGAAGGAAAAAGCAAGCTTGAGGATCACCTTTCACAGCTGGATTACAGTTTATAATAATAAAAACTATATTTAAACCTCTTATTTTCCCCATGGTCTGGCTTTTTTAAACTGTGTATTGATTTTTGTCTATATCTTCACCCTATTATACACATTCTGGTGTGTGTGTGTGTGTGTGTGTGTGTGTGTGTGAAGTTGCTTCAACAGTGTCCCATTCTTTGCAGCCCTATGGACTGTAGCCCATCGGGCCCCTCTCCATGGGATTTTCCAGGCAAGAGTACTAGAGTGGGTTGCCATTTCTTTCCTTCTCCAACATATTCTCATATATTGCTTCAGAGTCTTCACTGAATAACAGGACATATGTTCATAAAACAAACCTCTCTCTGCAGAATGCTGTTATCGGAGATGTGTCTTCTTTTGACCCCAGTGAAAGTTCTGCCCATGTCAAGTGCAATTTGCTTTGTTCACTGCTGTGTCCCCAGGGTCTAGCCGTGCTGGCATATGGTAGACATCTAATACATACTTGTCAAGTGATTGAATAAAAGCTTCATTCAAGGGCACAGTTATCCATCATCATGTAGCATATGGACTTGGTGCCTCCATGATAATACAGGATTATACAGAATATTATGATATTTATGATAATACAGGAAGTCAGTTTAATTGGAAACAAGGTCTCCTAGTTATCTAACTATGGCATTGTTTTATTTTATTTCTGATTCCTTGCTAAAGCCGGGGATGGTGCCATGGTGCTAATCCTATTACACAGTGGCTTGAGTCTTTTTTTGTTGGAAACTCGGTCAGGCTGTGCAAACAGCTACCCTCTCAAGAAATAGCTCTAGCTTCTTGCTGCAACTCCCTGAGTAGTACAACTTGTTTAATAGTTACCAAAGATAAATTGATTAAATAAAAGCTCAATGGAGTTTATTTTCTAAACTTAAAAAAAATCCAATAGATGTCAAAACTCAAGTCTGTTTGTTTTTACTGGGTTCCATATATTAAAGTGGCTCAGCTGGTAGAGAATCCTCCTGCAACATGGGAGACCTGGGTTCGATCCCTGGGTTGGGAAGATCCCCTGGAGAAGGGTAAGGCTACCCACTCCAGTATTCTGGCCTGGAGAGTTCTGTGGACTGTATAGTCCATGGGGTCACAAAAACTTGGACGTGACTGAGCGACTTTCACTTTCATGTATTAATAGAATTTCAAGGAGTACACAGATGACACACTAAGAGGGAGTACAGGGTGCTCTAGCGATAAATTTCATAGCTGTATGGAGCACAGAGATTTCAAAATAAGTAGCAAAAGTCAGTTTCCTCCTCCTTTTAACGTAAGGTATTATAATAGAGATAGGGAGAAGCACCTGAAAACCTCTGTAGCACTTCCCTTCTCAGATTATTTTAAGGTGCCTAATGTGAAGAAAGCTGAGCACTGAAGAACTGATGCTTTTGAACTGTGGTGTTGGAGAAGACTCTTGAGAGTCCCTTGGACTGCAGAGAGATCCAACCAGTCCATTCTAATGGAGATCAGCCCTGGGATTTCTTTGGAGGGAATGACGCTAAAGCTGAAACTCCAGTACTTTGGCCACCTCACACGAAGAGTGGACTCATTGGAAAAGACTCTGATGCTGGGAAGGATTGGGGGCAGGAGGAGAAGGGGACGACAGAGGGTGAGATGGCTGGATGGCATCACCGACTCGATGGACGTGAGTCTGAGTGAACTCCGGGAGATGGTGATGGACAGGGAGGCCTGGCGTGCTGCGATTCATGGGGTCACAAAGAGTCGGACACGACTGAGCGACTGAACTGAACTGAACTGAATGTTTTAACAAAAATATCCATTTTTAGAAGTAATGAAGAATGGAAGTACATTCACTTTGATACGTTTCAATACCACCAGAAGGATTTCTTCATTTGCAGTTAAGAACAAAATGACTCTACCAGCCTGGAGCAATGGAATCACAATGGAATTGACAAAGTTATTTCAACTCATAATAAGACATGTCAAAATGCAAACTACACATTTTGAAATGTCACTGTATTTAATTATATGAAACCACTTCTTAAAAGAGTTGATAAACCAAGCTAAACTAAACCAAAGTAAATAATACATTGTGACAAGTCTATTGTAGTTCTAAGTCAAAGCAGGTTGATATTTCTTTTTGTTTCCTGAACAGTTTTATTAAGATATAATTCACATAATATAAAACTCACCCTTTTAAATTGTACAGTTCAGTGGTTCTTCTATGTTCATAGAAACCGGGCAACCATCACCCACCATCTAATTTTAGGATGTTTTCATCTCCCCAAAAGACTCTTTGTGCCCATTATCGGTCACTCTCTTTTCTCCAGTCTGTGGGGAAGCACTGGTGGGATTTCTGTCTCCATGAATTTGCCTATTCTGGAAATTTTGTGTAAATGGAATCATATTTATATAATAATGCATGGCCTTTTGTGACCAGCTTCTTTCATTCAGCATAATGATTTCAAGGTTCATTCCTGTTGTAATGTGTATCATGACTTCATTTCTTTTTATTGTGAAGTCACATTCCGTGGGACAGACACACCTCATTCTGCTTACATATTCACCAGTTCATGGACATTTGCATTGTTTGTGCTTCTTGGCTATTATAAATAATCCTGCTATGAACATTTGTGTGCAAGATTTTGTGTGGACATATGTTTTCATTCCTCTTCAGGGTATACCTGGGAATGGAATTGCTGAGTCATTATGGTAACTCTATTTAACTTTATCAGGAGCTATCAAACTGTTTTGTTAAATGGCCACATCATTTAGATGATTTTCTTGCCAGCAGTGCATGAGGGTTCCAGCTTCTCCACATCCTCATCAACACTTCTTACAGTCTGTCTTTTTCATTTCACCCATCTCAGTGGGTCTCAGGGTGGTTCCAATTTGCATTTCCCGAATGACTAATGATGTTGATCATTTTTCATGAGTTTGTTGGCCGTCTGTACATCTCTGTAGATGTCAGTTCAAATCCTTCACCCATTTCTTAATTGGATCATCTTTTTATTGTTGAGTTTTAGTATCTTTTGGATACAAGTTCCTTATCAGACATACGGTTTGCAAGTATCAGTATATTTTCCCATTCAGTGGGCTGTCCTTTCACTTTCCTTTTTTTTTCCTCTCTCTCTTTCCTTTTTATTTTTTTAAGTATGGAGTATGGTAAAACATTTACAGGAGACTTGGAAAATACAGAACAAAGTTACATATTCTTTTCACTTTCCTGATGGTGTCCTTTGAAGCATAAAAGTTTTTAATCTGGAAAAACTCTAATCTATCTGTTTTGTTGTTGTTGTGTTTTTGGTGTTGTATCTAAGAAACCATTACATAATTCAAGAAAGCATCTAAATTTTTACATACTGTAGTTTTTATATTCCTAAGTGATTTTCCAATTACTCTGCATCACACAATCAACAAACATCTGTGTGAATATATAGCTACGTCTTATTCGTGGAAAAGAATCCAGAAATATATTTTTAAATGTATTGAATTATGCAATCTTCTGCAGTGGGGCAGGGGCCCTGGGCAGGGGCTCCCTTGCCTGAGTATCAGCTCTTCCTAACACAGACCTTACCATTTGATTCAAAAGGAGTTCTGTGCAGAAAAAGCGTTGAGAATATTCTGAAGAAACAGACACTGATCGTACACGGCTACAAGGTGGTACAGATTATAGAGTCATTCTGTTTCTTAAGCAAATTAGACTCACCTTGCTCAGTAGAACGAACCACTTTTGATATCATGGACCGTAGAACAGAGAGCGGCATGGCAGTGAAGAGAAACGGCAGCCTGACTGTGAGAGGAAGAGATAACAATTAACTGGCTCGATCGGAAAACTCAGGGTCAGTTTTAAGCCTGAAACACTTTCCCTCTAAATAGTTCATTTTCTCTAAGCATCCGGCTTCATTGCTTCTAATGACTGAATTAATTAATGGAAGAATTCTGTTTAATAAAGGAAGATAGACAATGGACAGGTCAGTTTAAGATGAGTTTACTTTCTGCAGATGTAGAAAACAAACCTAGGGTTCCTGAGGGTAAGGGGAGAGAAGAAGAAGGAATTGGGAGATTGGGACTGACACATACACACTGCTAGATATAAAATAGATAACTAATAAGGACCTAGGAAATGGCAACCCACTCCAGTGTTCTTGCCTGGAGAATCCCAGGGACGGGGGAGCCTGGTGCGCTGCCGTCTATGGGGTCGCACAGAGTCAGACACGACTTAGCAGCAGCAGCAGCAGAGCACAGGGAACTCTACTCAACACTCTGTAATGGCCTATATGGGAAAAGAATCTAAAAAAGAGTGGGTATACGTATGTATTTGTATCACAGATTCACAGTAAGTTTTTTGTTAATAAGTTTTTTGTTTTCTGGTTTTGCTCTTTCAGATTCGGCATTTTTAGTGCTAGCGTTCTTTTATTGATCTGCTCATTGGCAAACTGGTTCCTTATCTTGTTGGTTGTTCATCTTTGCAGCTGGAAAATTTTAGAAACACAAATTGCCTTTGTTCTTAAATTCTGACCCTTAAGAGTCAGTAGCATTTTTATTATAAGATAAAACAGTAAGATATTACATTTGCAGATCACTGTAAAGTTCTCACATATATTAACTGACTTTGGCCTTGGCAATTCCAAGGGAGACGGGGAGAGGGACCTGTCCTTTTCTGAACTCTTGGCATTGTGCTAAGTGGTTTATAGTTATCTCTTCTAATATTCATGACAATCCTCTGAATCAAGCACCATGATGCCCATTTTAGAGATAAAAAAATAAGGGCTCAGAGCAGTTCAGTAACCAGCCTAATATCACCTGGCTCTGCAGATGGAAATTAAGCACAATTCTGCTTGGTTATCCTGCCTCCCTGCAGGGTAGCAAGAGGTTAATACTGCCTTTGTAGAAAAAGACTAAATGGACCTCTCATGAGGTCTTACTTTACAGATCCTTTAACCTTTGCAAGTGCAGTATTTTCACTCAAGCCTTACAGAAACCACTGATGGGGTGCAAGTAGTCAAGGAAACAGTCCAGCTTGCCAGAATGTGATTCATCAAAAGTTAATTCATGAAATGATCAATTTGCTGAAATTTCAAATTGCAAAGTCTTGACTACATCCAGACGAGATCGGGCATGTTCAGGGTGGTATGGTCATAGGCTTGAATATATTCAATGAATATTTTTCTTATAAATCTTTTGAGCATCCTTTACATAATAGTCTTTTTTTTTTTAATCTAAAGTAGCCTTGTTAGTAGCACTTTAAGAAATATTTTAACTTGGTGAATGTTATATTGAAGAACTGATTCACAAGAAGAAGTTTCCTCAAGACAATTTTTGGGCAAATGTGCAAATTTAGAAAATTATGGTTATTAAAAAAATTATTTTAAGTCAGTTGTTTTTCAGCTTCTGGCAAATTTGCTTTTAACAAATTACCTTTAATTAAACTAGAATACATTAAATAGAGAATTTTGCATTAAAGTTTCTCAAACATCAGACTGCATTTATTTTATATAAACATCAAATACGAAATTCTAGGATACACTTGTAACTCGTAACTTACCTAAAAACATCATCAGTGTTGTTCTGGCAAAAGCAGTCATAGCCATGCCCACCATGGTGGTAAAAGTTCCTATGAAGGCCATGTGAATATCTTCCATACAGTAAGAAAAAAGCCATATTCCTAGGAAACTGCTGAAAAAAGTGACACTACCCAAAGCTGATCCATAACCTACTAAAACTTCATCCCAGCAGAGCGGCGAATCCAATTCATAAAGGACAAAAATGGGGGAAACACCAATGGTCACGAAAAAGTAACTGATCATCGTGAAAAGCAACAAACAACACAAAGACCGTTGCTCATCAGAAGCATTTTTAAAAAGCATGTACGTTCGGTGAAATAGGTTTTTAAAGGTTTCAGTCCACGATACAGAAGTATTCTGAGATGAAGACTCTTTCATCGAATCCTCAAGGAAAAATAAAATATAAATCAAGTTCACAAAAAGAGCCACGGTAACAATTAAAAAGGACCACACAAAACCTAACCCTCTAATAAAATAGCCAGAAGACAATCCTGTTAATCCACTAACAACTCCAAACAGGAAGTCAATTATGGCAATTCGAATCGTTCTTTGTTTCTTTTCTTTACACTGATCAACTATGTAGGCAAAAGCGGCTCCCACAAGTGTGGTGTAATTGCCAAAAAGTGCACCAATGAAGGCAGATGCAATCAGAAGCTGGACTGGAAGGGCAAAATAGGAGAGCAGACAGAGCCAAGCACTGTTTGCAAGAGCGCCGACAGAAGACAAAATCAGAGGGAATTTCCTTCCTCCATGGTCACTGTGAGACAGAAACACGAATGTAGACACGAGACCAGGAATTAACCCACTTATGTCCATCTGCAGGTTAAAAAGAGACACCTTTTTCTGGACTTCCTGCAAAGAAAAAGAAGACAAAGTGTTTACAGAGGTTTTTACAATGTGCCTGGAAATATTTTGCTTTAGACTTCTGAAAAATCAAGCAAGAGCTGGTAAGTCAGGGATGGGGAATTTATAGTGCATGAGTTTTTTGTTTTTGTTTTTTAAAAATATTTATTTATTTGGTTGCCCTGGGTCTTAGTTGCAACAAGCTGAATCTTTGATCTTTGTTGCACCACGTGAACTCTTAGTTGCAGATCCCCCAGCATTGGGCATGGAGAACACAACGGCACCCCACTCCAGTACTCTCGCCTGGAAAACCCCATGGACGGAGGAGCCGGTAGGCTGTAGTCCATGGGGTCGCAAAGAGTCGGACACAACTGAGCGACTTCCCTTTCACTTTTCACTTTCATGATTGGAGAAGGAAATGGCAACCCACTCCAGTGTTCTTGCCTGGAGAATTCCAGGGACAGAGGAGCCTGTTGGTTGGGCTGCCGTCTGTGGGGTTGCACAGAGTCGGACACGACTGACGCAACTTAGCAGCAGCAGCATTGGGCAAGAAGTCTCAGCCACTGGACCACCAGGGAAGCTCTCAACTTAAATCTTTATCCAGTTCACGACCCAAAGATCAAGAGCTGATGTAATCATCAACAGTCATAATGTTCAAGCTGCACAGTGGAGACACCCATAAAAAATAAAATGTATGTATTGGTGTATGTCTGACTCACTTCAAGGATCCACAGAGCCCAAGGCCTCAGGACTGGCCTTGTAATGACTTCTTTTTCTTCTGTGGACTTCCCTGATAGCTCATCTGATAAAGAATCTGCCTGCAATGCAGGAGGCCGGGGTTCAATTCCTGGATTGGGAATATCCCCTGCAGAAGGGACAGGCTACCCACTGCAGTATTCTTGGGCTTCCCTTGTGGCTCAGCTGGTAAAAAATCCACCTGCAATATGGGAGGCCTGGGTTCAATCCCTGGGTTGGGAAGATCCCCGAGAGAAGAGAAAGGTTGCCTACTCCAATATTTTGGCCTGAAGAATTCCATGAACTGGGTTCGCAAAGAGTCAGACATGACTGAGCAAATTTCATTTTCTTTCACTTTCTTCTGTGGACAGTTTGCACTAAGAGATTGAGTTCTAAAGGAAAAAGAATACCTTTTCCCATGATACATCTTTCTGTCTACACTAAGGGAATGAATATCACATGTAAGTGTCATATTTGACAGACTTTTATTTAGGTAGAGCTCAGTTTTCCTTTTTACATGTATCTCCACAAATATTCCTTTATTTACTAAAAATTCAGATAAAACCCAAAGAAGAGTTCTGTATTGACTAAAGATGGTAGTGTGCCATGAACTAAGGAGTGAGATGAACTCCGCTTTCCTGAGGCCTGTCACAACTATGAGCACACAGATTGGCGGACACAACCATCATTGCACTAATTACTTAATGCAAAGAACTTGGGTGATTTAAAAAGCATTGTCTTCTTGCCTCTTCTCTGTATTTTCCAAACTTTATATTAAGGCTGGGTACCATTTTTATAATGGTGATGACTAAACTCAGTTTAAAGGCTTTCCACAAGGCACTAGTGGTAAAGAATCCATTTGCCATTATGTCTTATTGGCAAGGTATAATCAGAAACAAGTTCAGTCCCAGGGTCAGGAAGATTCCCCTGGAGGAGGGCATGGCAACCCACTCCAGTATTCTTGTGTGGAGAATCTCATGGACAAAGGAGCCTGGCAGGCTACAGCTCATGGGGTTGCAAAGAGTCCGACACAACTGAAGTGTTTTAGCACACATGCAAACTCATTAAAAAAATTCGTTCAAGTCATATTTAGAAGGCACCCTAAAAACCTGATGAACCACAAAAATATCAGATACTGAATTAATTTTTAAATAGTGAGCCTATTTTTAGATATTTATATAAAGCCATTCTGTATTGCCAAAACTTGAGTCATCTTTGCTCCTAACCTTTCCCTTCGTCCGTATTCCCCAGCACAATCTATCCTGCCCGCCCCTCCTCTCCCATCAGTCTTTCTCATGCCTTTATCTTCTTGATGGTCCCATAGTTGCCATGTGAACAACTCCCATTGGTTTTGCTCTCCACTACTCTGGCATCTCACTGGTCTCTTTACTCAGTTCACATGTAATACCAGTCTTACCACTTTGCAGATCACAGATCCGGATGCTGGGCCCATCTCCCAGAGCACACTGTCAGTGTCTCTCACCTCTCAAAGCCGCAGTGTCTCCCTAGCCTGCCTGAGAAAGTCCACGCTCCTTAGGCTGGCGCCTGAAGTCCCCGAGATGTGGCCTGGCCTCACTCCTCTGCGTCATGTCCACTCACTCCCAGTACAGTCTATGTTCCAGGCACCATCCACAGTCAGTCCTGCTTGGATTTCCCTGAAATTCCCAAACCCATGTCATTACTCCTCCTTCCGAAGCTTCTCACACAACAGTTATCATCCCCTAGCTGTACTTTCTGTGTAACAATTAAGAGCTTGAGCTTTGGAATCAGAGGAACCTAGATTCCATCTAGTCAGTTCTGTACACAGCAGTTTTGGGTGATCTTTATGGCTCATTTGAGTTGTGGTATAAACATTGCAAAAAACAAAACAAAACAAAATTTTTAATTAAAAAGGACAGAAGACAGTCCTGTTAATGCACTGACAATTCCAAACAGGAAGTCAATTATGGCAATTCGAGTCATTCTTTCCTACTTTTCTTAACATTGATCAACTGTGTAGGCAAAAGGGACTCCCGGAAGTGTGGTGTAATTGCTAAAAAGTGCACCAGTGAAGGTAGACACACATCAGCTCACGTCACTCCTCTCATCATGAGCGCGTCAGCTCATGTCACAGTCCCCCAATGACCTTCCTTCCACTGGAGTAAATGCAAACTCCTTGTGGGTGGTGGTGGGGGGTGAGGGCAGTCCCCCAGCACAGATTTGCAAACCTCCAGGCTACTTGCTGTTCTCTCCGCTTGATCGATCTGCACACAGCTTACTTCCTTAATTCAGAACCACTTCCTCAGAGAGGCCTTCCCTGACCATCACTCCAACTAAAGCAATCCCACTGACCCCCACCCAACGCTCCAGCCCCTCATCCTGCCATTTTTCTCCCTAGAGACTCACCACCCCTTGACAGGACATGATATGTTACTCTAGATGTGCACTGCCTGACTTCCCTACTCCAATCTAAGCTCCCAGGGCAGGTGTGGAACCTTGTTCTTTCACCGCAGTACCGGCTCCAAGAACAGTGCTTCCAGGTACTCAATAGACAGATGGATGACATGAAAGAAACATCAAGAAAAGCAGGCGTCTGTAATTTTCGGTGTGTGAACATGATCAAATTACTTAACTCCAGAGCTTCTTCATCTGACGAGAGGGAATGTCAACAGTCCCAATTTCGCAGGCTGCCAGGAGACTTAAAATTAAATATAAGGTGCTCTGCACAGGGCCCTCGTACAGTCAGTGCTAAATCACTCTTGCCTGTTTTATGTCTATACTAGAATAAATTTCTTGAGCACATCTTGGTACCTCCTATAGACATGGGAGCCATCAAGTAAGTATTTATTGAATAAACAAACAAGTGAAACAGTTATCTTTTAATCAACTCCTCAATAAGATGTTCCAGTTTGGGGTTCTCCTCCCTTTTCCATGCCTCCTCCTATGTCCTGTTCTCCTCTCCTTTCTATCCACTGTCATTCCAACCCAGTCTTTTACACAGACTGCTCTCATCTGCCAACCCATATTTTGAAATGCAGATTTTAACAAAGCAAACTCAAAGCATCTGTCAACCATAAATGTTGAGACAGAAGAAATCCTTGTGTGTTTGTATGTTTTAAACTCTGGAGCATTATAATTATATGTCATATAAGGGTAGATGATAGAAATCAGAGTGAAAAAAATGCTATTTCCTATACAAGATGGAACAGAATAACAATGTACTGAGACAAGAGAAACTAAGGAAAGTACTGTCAGTTTTAAGGAAGTCACAATTTCGTAAGCTAAAATGTATATATTAGTTTCAGTTGAGTAGAAAATATTCCTTATCTGCTGGTAACAAGGGACTCTGTTAATTATTAAAAGGTTTATACACAAATTCCTGGGTGAGAACAATTTCATCATCTGCTGGGTAACCTGAAATTGTCCCCTCCAAGTTTAGAGGTTTGTCTCTTCTTTTCAGGAGTATAAGAGCAGTCCACAAACCTCTCAACTTGCATGTGGCCAGAACACACTTAGGGAGCTGGGCACTGAGACAGCCACTCAGGAAGCGGGCAACATGTGTTCTTGGATTTAAAGAGGGGAGAATATTCTCTGAAAAGTTGAGCAGGGCCAGGGAGGGGCCCAGAAAGAAGTGCTCTTAGGTCCTAAGGTGCAGGTAGTGAGGAGGTTGCCACACCCCTTCCCAGTTGTGGGCGGGGTGGTATCCAGTTCCCCAATTTGAGAAAAAGCACCTGAAGCTCCAGTGCACTGACTGTAAACCAAGGCATCCAGGGCAGTGGGCTCTCCTGACTATTAATTCAATGAAACCACAGTCAGTCAGTGAAAACATTTGGCAAAAATTTTCAAAATGAGACCACTGCTCTGGGCAGCGAGGGGCTTTCGGTAGCTGGGCCAGGCGGGAAGTGGGGCCAGTGCTCGTGACCACACAGTCAGAGGTCACCGAGGCGGCTGGACCGAGGCCCGCCTCCCCTCAGCTGGAGGGCGAGAGCAGAAGGCCTTTCAGGTACTCGAGTCCTCTCCTCCTCCATCCGCCGCTCTGCTCCCAGGGCTCCGGTAAAGGAACCACAGAATCAAATGCAGAGATTGATGAGACTCTGGAAACTTCTCACTCCCTGGCAACGACATCCATGTAACAGGAAACATTCTTTTTTGTTTGTTGGCCTTGCCATGAGGAACTTCCTTGACGAGGGATCGAACCCATGGCCCCCACAGAAAATCACAGAATCTTAACCATTGGACAACCAGGGAAGTCCAGAGAAACATTCTTGAAGGGAGACAAAACCAAGAGAGAAACCCTTGGCCCTTCTGTTTTTATGACCTCCTTCTAGGCCAGAAATTTGATATCCATATGGCTGTTCGGAAATAATCTCTCTTTCTCTGAGGGTGCAGGTGACCCAGAGTCCTTTGACGGTTTTTTCCTCTTTTGACTGGGGAGGCAGCGCCACTCTTTTGCCCCTCTTCCCAAGCAGAAGAATTCAAAGCTCCAAAGTGCGGTTGTTTTTCAGGCATTGTTGCTGGGGGCGGGGCAGGGAATTTCCCTATCAGGCTGCTCTCTCCTTTGCATTTGGACATTGGCAGGCTCCCTTAAGAACTGCCTAAGGAGCAGGAGACTGGCAGTGTCCCTCCTGGGGGTGGAGGGTGGACAGGGAGAAGGACAGGTTCTGTGGTATCTGGCGGGACACTTTCACTGACCTCAGAGCACAGATGGGTGCTCTCCACCCCCCACATCCCCATACAGATGCTCCTCAGCATTTGAGGGGTGGGGGTCAAAGCTGATTTGATAACACCAAATGGTGGATGGCACATGCCACCCATACCCCATGATGGACACTGGCCAGCCCACAGTCTTCAGGGATGATGGACTATGTTCCGGGGTCACCGAAAACTGGGTCAGGTGGGCAGTGGAAAGAGGTGGGGGGAGGGGGCAAGGGAAAGGTAAGACCCATGTTTCACTCCACCTGTGTCCACTGAGCACTCATTCCCGCCTGCCCTGCTTGACTTTCAGGCTTTTTGTGGGGAAGGCGGAAAGAGACAGCCACACAGGAGAGGAGACTGCACTGAAATCTTCTGAGAGAGAGGAGAAGAGCCAGAATCACAGGAGAAGAAAGGGGTTTTAAGGAGAAAAGGCAGATTCGAGGTGTCAGGGAGCTTCAAACAGAAAGAGAACTGAATAAAGGCTCTTGCTTTGGGACTTTGGGGTTTTAGGGTGACCCTTCAGAGATCAATGTATGATGAGAGCGGTATCCTCCTTCCTTTAAAACCCTGCTGCACATTCCTCTTTTATAATACACTTTAGGGCTATTTTCATGTCTTACCTCCTGGAATCCAAAAATTGGGCTGCTTTTGTTCTTTGCACACTCAGAAGTATTGCTCTCAAGTGCAATGCTGTAGTTGCCCGTTTCTTCCCATATCCTCCTGTATACATACTGTGTCGTCAATGGGCTGTTCAGAGTCAGAGCGAATACACTAAGGCAAATGACAGGTTCTACAAATGGAATCTTCATCTTGCTTGGGTAGAGAGCTGGAGTTCTATTAAAGAGAAAAGGAGAGAATCAGTTGTACTCTTATTGGATAGACTAGGTTTTCAACGATGGGGAAGTTAGGGGCATTTTGTGGAGTAAACAAGCACACTAGGGAACAGAAAGCAGTAAGCACTTCGACGAAAATAACTTTTCGGTATTCAGTAAACCTGAGACTGTCATACTTCTCATTTTTAAGAGTTGGACCTTTAAGGACTCAGGATGATTAACGTGGACCTTTAAGAACTTAAGGGACCTTTAAGTATGTTAGTCACTCATCCCTATCCGATTCTTTGTGACCCCATGGACTGTAGTCCTCAAGGTTCCTCTGTTCATGGGATTTCCCAGGCAAGAGTACTGGAGTTGGTTGCCATTCCCTGCTCCAGGGGATCTTCTTGACCCAGGGATTGAACCTGGGTCTCCTGTATCCACAGGCAGATTCTTCACCATCTGAGCCACCAGGAAAGTCCAAGGACCCTTAAGGAGATTCTTTAAAATAGTCTTAGTAAGTTATCTCCCACTTGGGCAATCCAGTGATCACACTATAACTCCCACCTTGTATGCTGCCAGCTGGTTTTCATAGAGGAAACAGTGAGGTTGCTCTTGGGACACGACAGTTACGTAATTGTTTATTATTGCTTTGGCTGCTGGTGAACAGAGGGCAGGAAGGGGGCCTTTAAAGAAGCAACTCCGAGTCGTAATAAGGGGTTGTTTCTTTTGTTTAACTCACCCCAAGGTCACGGTCTTCCTGCCAGGCTGCTGGGCGCGGGTCTGACCATTGTCGGGGCCCGGAGTCTTGGGGGGCTGTCTCCTTTTTGGGGGGCCTGCCTGCAGCGCCTNTTCAACATCCCCTAAAGGAGTTCAAGGTGGAGAGAAATGAGGCACTCTGTGCTGGGGTGGTAATGGCTACTGGCAAGACAGGTCTTCAGATAGTTGGATATTTTTAGGAGAATACTTTTATGAGCCCAATTCTTATATCTCCTCATATCTAGAAAAGGACTAAAATCCATGATGACTGTGCCTCACGACGAGCAGAAACGTTCTGGGAAAATATGTGCTTAATCGCCTGAGCATGCGTGTGTGCTCAGTCGCATCTGCCTCTTTCGGACCCCATGGACTGTAGCCTGACAAGCTCCTCTGTTCGTGGGATTCTCCAGGCAAGAATACTGGAGTGGGTAACCATTCCCTTCTCCAGGGGAATCTTTCCCACCCAGGGATGGAATCTCAAATTACCTTCCTCCCTACCTCTTTGAAGCATTTTCTCAGGGATATCTGAGGTGCTGCCTCCTGAGCTGCAGTCCTCATTTTGCCCCTAATAAAACTTAACTTGAAACTCTCACACTGTGCATTTTCTTTTTTAAGTGTCGACATATTCTTCCTGGAACATATTAGTTGTGGTCTTCTAGTCATCTGCTCAGAGAGATAAGAAAAGGACTCTAGTTGGAATCCAGGCCCTACTACTGCTCATCTTTCTTCCTTCATTTTCCTGATAAAAAATGAGTGGAGTTTTTAAGGGCAGGGGAGTGGTTAAGAAGGCAATTTGGAAGTTAAAGAAGGAGACACTTTTTTTTGTAATTTACTTATTTATTTTAGTTTTGATTGCCTTGGGGCTTCGGTGCTGCACGAGGGCTTTCTCTAGTAGTAGTAAATGAGGGCTACTCTTCCTTGCTGTACATGGGCTTCTCATTGTGGTGGCTTCTCTTGCGGAGCACAGGCTCTAGGTTGCGCGGACTTAGTATTTGTGGTGCACAGGTTTTAGTTGCTCTGCCGCATATGGGATCATTCAGACTGGGGATCCCCAGACTGGGGATCAAACCTGTGTCCCCTGCATTGGCAGGCAGATTCCTACCCATTGCACCACCAGGGAAGTCCAAGAAGGAGACTTATAAAGGGGAAGCTCTGATGTATGCAGGTGCCCCGGGAAGTTGAAATGTATCCTCTTATCTTTCTCCTTGGCAGCTGTTCCCACCATTGCTCAGTATTTACTGCCCTTCTCCAGGCCACTGCACTCTCCAAGGCTATAAAAACAGGGCGGTCACACCACCTTCTCTGTGACACTGAAGGGGAGCAAGCCCTTAGGTATTTTTAAATGAAAAGAACTATAACTTGTGCTGTCAGCATTCACACCAGTCCCGCCCAACCAGATGGGTTATTTCTTATTTTATATCTCGTGTAACTCTGACCATAGATTTCTAATCTGCAGAAAACCTTCAAGCTGAGGGGAAAAAATAGGGCAAGAGAATAACCCTGACAGTGAGAAGAGAAAGGGGAAGAGGGAATAAGGAAAAAAGAGAAAACTTTTAAGAGGCGAAAGTTTTTGTTTTGTTTTGCTTTTAATTGGAGTATAGTTGACTTACAGTATTGTGTTAGTTTCAGACATATGGCAACATTTCCCAGTTATACATACATATATATCCCCTCATTTTTAGAGTCTTTTCCTATGCAGACCTTCACAGAGTATTGAGGAGAGTCCCTCCTTGTACTAGACCTTTTTTTCTTTTTTAAATAAGTTTATTTATTTATTTGGCTGCATCAACCAGGTCTTGGTTGCAGCATGTAAGTTGGGGCATGTGGGATCTAATTCCCTTACCTGGGATCAAACCCGGGCCCCTACATTGGGAGCGCAGAGTCTTGGTCCACCAGGGAAGTCCCAAGGGAAAAGTCTTATATCATCACCTTTCTTGGCTTCTCTTTCTCCCTGGAGTATATAAAAGGGTAAATCCAATCGTTACCTCCTGACCAGCGCCTTCTGTGATGGGCAGAATAGCGCCTGTGTTAGAGAGGCCAGGTCCTCGTCGATGGCACCTGAGGACAGATTATCTTGCCCAGCTGCAGGGACCTTTCAGGTATGTGATGTTTCTGGATGGCCCCAGTGTGATCGCCAAGGGTTCTAACAATGGAAAGAGGGACATCAGAGGGTAACAACCAGAGAAAGAAGATGCTAAACTTCTTGCTTTGGACTTTCCAAGCGGCACTAGTGGAAAAGAACCTGCCTACCAATGCAGGAGACTTGGGAGATGTGGGTTTGATCCCTGGGCCAGAGGACCCCTGGAGGAGGACATGACAACCCATTCCAGTATTCTTGCCTGGAGAATCCCATGGACAGAGGAGCCTGGTGGGCTGCAGTCCACAGGGTTGCAGAGTTGGACATGACTGAAGTGACTGAGCACACACACCTCTTGCTTTGAATATAGGGGAAGTGTCCATAAGCAAAGGAACACAGTTGGTATCTGAAAGCTGGAAAAGTTCAGGAAACTAGATTATTCCCTTAAAGGCTCCAGAGGGAGTGTAGCCTTGCTAGCACTTTGGTTTTAGCCCAGGGAGACCCATTTCAGACTTCTGACCTCTAGACCTTAAGTGAATAGATTTGTGTTGTTTCCAAAAAAAAAAGAGAGAAAAGAAAACCTTCAGGTAATCAGAACAGGTAACCTGAAAGTATTCAGGACAAAACTAAGCAGAACTCCTTCTTCATGAGCTTTTTTTGTTTGTTAGCCTTTCGTTTTCCTTCCCTAAATCATCTGCTTCCCACTGTATTGGGCTCCCCTGGTGGCTCAGATGTTAGAGAATTCACCTGCAATGCTGGAGACCTGGGTTCAGTTGCTGGTTTGGGAAGATCCCCTGGAGAAGGGAATGGCTACCCACTCCAGTATTCCGGCCTGGAGAATTCCATGGACAGAGGAGCCTGGCAGGCTACATGGGGTCGCAAACCCGACTGAGCGACTTTCACTTTCTTTTCCACTGTATTCCCTCCCCCACTGTGTTCCATGCTCACTCCAGCCAGATCCCGGTATCATCCTGGACTCCCTGCTCCAGGGTATTCCTCCACAGACGCTCACTCAGACCTGATGATTGTGCTGTATTCAGTCAACAGCCTGGGGTACTGGTTTCAGCTCCAGCATGTAAAGAACTTGGAAACCATCACTCCTGTCCCTAGAGCAAAAGGGGCTGAAGGAGCTGGAAATCAGCGCTTTATCTTGTGCCCTTCAGAGCCCCAGGGCGCAGGGCACAGGTCACAGCAACAGCCCATTATCTGGAGAGTCAGGAAAGCTCAGGTCACAATCGAGATCTTCTTAGCCAGACAGCTGGTGCTGGAGTTGCATGCTGGCAGGAGCATTTTAATGAACTGCTGGAGGCTGAGTGTGGACTAGCCTGACAGTAAGAAGCTCTTGGGGTCTGTCACCTAAGTGGGGCTCCATGATTTTTTGTTGTCTACAGGAACCCCACTGGTTTCTCTCAATGAAGAATCCAGAATGATTTGCTTATGTCTCTGGCAGAGGGGCGGGGAGGATTTTGAAATATGCCCAGAGCATCCTCAAAGGCCTACCTCTTAGGGAAAGCACCTGTAACCACCTGGAGAAGGGCCCTTCCCTGATTCCAGCCCCCTCTAGCCTTCCTGTCTCACCTGAGGAAGAGCAAAGTTAATAAATGCTTGTGAAGGTCATAGCCCAGTGACATGGGTCCAGTGAAAGACTGCTGCCTAAAATCCTAGCTGGGTTTCCCAGGTGGCTAGTGGTAAAGTATCCGCCTGCCGATGCAGGAGACACACGTTCAGTCCCTGGGTTGGAGAGGTCTCCTGGAGGAGGAAATGGCAATCCACTCCAGTATTCATGCCTGGAGAACCCCATGGATAGAGGAGCCTGGCGGGCTACTGTCCATGGTGTTGCAAAGAGTCAGACACTACTGAGGGACTGAGCATGCGCGACACGCAAAAACCCCAGCCAGACTAATATAAAAGCTCAGACTAAAGGCCTAGATAGCTCAGTTCTTTTACCTGACAAGTCATGTCCTACTTTCAACAAAAATTACAAGGCATTTAAAAAGGCAAGCAAAAGCACAAACTGAAAAGCACTAGAAGCAGACTGCAGATAAGGCTGAGATTTGGGCATTACCGGCCAGACAATTTACAATGGCTATGATTAGTATTTTAAGAATTCTTTTGGACAAAGCAGGCAACTTGTAAGAACAGATGGGTAATGTGAGTAGCAAGGTGGAACTGTTAAAATGCATCAGAAGGAAATGCCAGAAGTCAGAAACAAAGATCCAGCAAGCTTTGTGATATGGCGCAGAAAAAAGAAAGAAAGCAAGCAAAAAGCCACTATAACAGAAATGAAGACTGCCTTTCATGGATTCAATAGTAGATTGGACAAGGCCAAGGACAGAACCCGTGTGGGCAGTTCTTTGACTTGCTGCTGAAAAAGAGTCAATCTCGAATATAAAACTGGTTGCTTTCTCTCTGTTTCAGTGGTTATACGTATGTATGCTCAGTTGCTCAGTCGTGTCTGACTCTTGGTGACTCTATGGACTGTAGCCCGTCAGGCTCCTCTGTCTATAGGATTCCCCAGGCAAGAATAGTGGAGTGGGTTGCCATTTCCTCCTCCAGGGGATCTTCCTGACCCAGGGATAGAAACTTCATCTCCTGTATCTCCTGCATTGGCAGGCGGATTCTTTACCATTGAGCCACCAGTTACATACTCAGTTCAGTTCAGTTCAGTCGCTCAGATATGACCAACTCTTTGCGACCCCATGAATCGCAGCATGCCAGGCTTCCCTGTCCATCACCAACTCCTGAAGTTCACTCAAACTCATGTGCATCGAGTCGGTGATGCCATCCAGCCGTCTTATCCTCTGTCATCCCCTTCTCCTCCTGCCCCCAATGCTTCCCAGCATCAGAGTCTTTTCCAATGAGTCAACTTTTTGCATGAGGTAGCCAAAGTATCGGAGTTTCAGCTTCAGCATCATTCCTTCCAAAGAACACCCAGGACCGATCTCCTTTAGAATGGACTAGTTGGATCTCCTTGCAGTCCAAGGGACTCTCAAGAGTCTTCTCCAACACCACAGTTCAAAAGCATCAATTCTTCAGCACTCAGCTTTATTCACAGTCCAACTCTCACATCCATACATGACCGTTGGAAAAACCATAGCCTTGACTAGACGGACCTTAGTTGGCAAAGTAATGTCTCTGCTTTTGAATATGCTATCTAGGTTGGTTATAACTTTCCTTCCAAGGAGTAAGCGTCTTTTAATTTCATGGCTGCAGTCACCATCTGCAGTGATTTTGGAGCCCAAAATAATAAAGTCTGACACTGTTTCCCCATCTATTTCCCATGAAGTGATGGGACCAGATGCCATGATCTTCGTTTTCTGAATGTTGAGCTTTAAGCCAACTTTTTTGCTCTCCTCTTTCACTTTCATCAAGAGGCATTTTAGTTTCTCTTCACTTTCTGCCATAAGGGTGGTGTCATCTGCCTATCTGAGGTTATTGAGTTTTCTCCCAGCAATCTTGATTCCAGCTTGTGTTTCTTCCAGTCCAGCGTTTCTGCTGATGTACTCTGCATAGAACTTAAATAAGCAGGGTGACAATATACAGCCTTGACATACTCCTTTTTCTATTTGGAACCAGTCTGTTGTTCCATGTCCAGTTCTAACTGTTGCTTCCTGACCTGCATATAGGTTTCTCAAGAGGCAGGTCAGGTGGTCTGGTATTCCCATCTCTTTCAGAATTTTCCACAGTTTATTGTGATCCACACAGTCAAAGGCTTTGGCATAGTCAATAAAACAGAAATAATTGCTATTACATAAAGTTCAGATTCCTAAGTGAGACCTACAGCAATGACCTCTACCTGCTTCTGCGGCTTCAACCTTTACCATTCCCCACCTAGAATATTATGTATAGACACATGGAACTCTGGTTCAGTAACTTGATGTGCTGACCAGCTTAATTCCCTCCTCTTTATGCAATGTCCTTCCTCTTCCCCATCCTGTCTTGCCATCCAGTTTATCCCTGAAGACACAATTCAGGGAGAAGTGGCCACAGGATGCACCCCCCACCCCACCCCCCTCCACCACTAATGTATAAGTCAGGTGCTTTTTCTCATGATCATAGTAATTACCACCCTGTAGCATAATCATCTGTTTTTTTTTTTTTTTTTTTTTAACTCTTCTGCCCTGGACTAGGCTGTGGGTCTTTTAAGGGAAGGGGCCGTGTCTTTATAGGCTATGTATTCCAAGCACCTAGTACTTTGTCTGACATACAAGGCAACCAGTAAATGTTCCATGGATGAGTGAGCGAACGGATGAATGAATGAGTAGGCTCTCAGGAGGAAAGGAATGGGTAAATACAAGAAACCAAACTAAACAGATATTTGAGCCAAAAGCCAGTTTCCAGGCTGTATTAATCAGAGTTCTTGGGTACAAACAACAGAGATTGACCCTGGTTCACTTAAGCAGAGAAAGAGTTTTCTGGAAGGGCATTACGTTGCTCACAGAATCGACAGGAAGTCAGGAGTGTCAGAGAAAAGACAGAATGAAGACGCTGCCACGGGAAGGGCCCCGGGTCACCGGCCATGGTGCTTCAGCCTCTGCCGGAATCTCAGACTGATGACTCAGTTCCTCTTAAAGGTTCAGAGGCTAAGAGCGAGACTGACTGCCACACTTGGGTGAAGTGTCTGTGGAACAAACCCACCAGGAGCAGTTCCGACGATCGTTTCTGCTCTTTGGGGCCAGTTGGAGTGCGTCGTACAGGAGCACTGAAGTCTCGTGGGTTTTCCCCGCCAGGACACAGTCATAGCTTGTGAATAACACTGCCAGGTTTGCGGACAGTGCAGTTTACATTTGTCTTTGTTTTCAAGTCTGAGGCTGGGACCTTTAATCAAAAACTTCATTTAGAGCTGGAGGTAGGGTGTGGAGAGAGGGGAACCCTCCTACCCTGTTGGTGGGAGTGTAAATTGGTACAGCCACTAGGGAGAACATAGAGCTACCATATGACCCTGCTATCCCACTCCTGGGCGTGTATCTGGAGAGAAACATGATCTGAAAGGAGACACGCACCCCGATGTTCACTGCAGCACTGTTTACAAAAGCCAGTACATGGAAGCAACCTAAATGTTTATCAACAGAGGAATGAATAAAGAAGATGTGACACATATATTCTATGGAATATTACGCAGCTATTACAAAGAATGAAATCATGTCATTTGCAGCAACATGGATGGACCTAAAGACTGTCATACTGAGTGAGGTCAGATAGAGAAGGAGAAAAAGCATATGGCATCCCTTATAAGTGGAACCTAAAAAAGACACGATACAATTTGAACTTACAAAACAGAAAGAGACTCACAGACTTTGAGAATGAGCTCATGGCTGCCAGGGGGAAGGGATAGTTAAGGAGTTTGGGATGGACACGTACACACTTCTATATTTAAAATGCATAACCAACAAGGACCTATTGTACAGCACAGGGAGCTCAATATTGTGTGGCAGCCTGGATGGGAGGGGAGTTTGGGAGAGAATGGAACCTGTATATATATGCTGAGTCCCTTTGCTGTCAATCTGAAACTATCACAACATTGTTTATTAATCTTCTATGCTGCTGCTGCTGCTGCTGCTGCTGCTATGTTGCTTCAGTCGTGTCCGACTCTGTGTGACCCCATAGACAGCAGCCCACCAGGCTTCTCCGTCCCTGGGATTCTCCAGGCAAGAACACTGGAGTGGGTTGCCATTTCCTTCTCCAATGCATGAAGGTGAAAAGAGAAAGTGAAGTCGCTCAGTTGTTTCTGACTCTTCGCGACCCCATGGACTGCAGCCTACCAGGCTCCTCCATCCATGGGATTTTCCAGGCAAGAGTACTGGAGTGGGGTGCCATTGCCTTCTCCTTAATCTACTATATGCCAATACAAAATTAAAAGTTTTTTAAAAACACTGTATTTAGAGCCTCTATAGTTATGGGGACTATTGATCAGTTCTAGCTGGACCAGGCATCTTGGAGGGAGCCCTAGGAAGCCAGGGTCCTGGGTCCAGCTGGGTTTCCAGTGGCCTCCCGATCTTGGGAGAATCTCTGCTTCTCTCAGCCTCTTTGCCACCAGCCTTTAAACACAGAGACGATCTTTAAATTGCCTTCAGATTCTGAAGTGTTGTTTTATGAATGCTAAAGATCAAAATTGTAAAAGCTTGATTTGATGGCAGATCGTTGAGATGATTCCTGTAATATTGCCCTCATCCTTGCAATTTTGCCTTGTCATCATTCCAGTCCTTTATCTGGCTCATGGCACCGCACCAGGGCCATGCTGTAGAGGGTGCTGAGGGATGCAGCCCTGGCCCCACAGCACCAGCCCTGCCCGCAAAATAAATACCTCAGGGGAAGGGAGCTCCTCACCTAACAGGCCACTCCTTCCCTGGGGGACCACTCCTATCCATGCACTGGCCAAGGGCCTATGTATCAGCCTGCTTTGGAGGCCAAAACAAAGCACCACAGCCTACGTGGCTTTCAATCACACACTTATTTTCTCATAGTTTGGAGGTCAGAAGTCTAAGATCCGGGAGGGTTGGTTTCTCCTGAGACCTGTCTCGTTGGTCTGTAGATGGATGTTCTCTTGCTATGGCCACGTGGCCTTTTCTCTGATCACTCATTCCTGGTACCCCTTCCTTTTCTTAGAAGGACACCAATTACTGGATTAGAGCCCTACCCTTATGACCCCATTTAACCTTAAAAGACCCTAATGCTGGGAAAGATTGAGAGCAAGAGAAGAGGGGTGACAGAGGATGAGGTGGTTGGATGGCATCACTGACTCAATGGACATGAGTTTGAGCAAACTCTAGGAGATGGTGAAGGACAGGAAGGCCCCATGTGCTGCAGTCTGTGGAGTGGCAAAGAGTTGGACATGACTAGTGACTGAACAACAACAACCACCACCAATTTAGAGTTTGCATCTCCAAAAATGGTTGTTTTCTAGGGTTCTAGCAGTTAGGGCTTCAACATGTGAGCTATGGGACTGAACCATCCAGGCTTCAGAGCTTCCTAGACACCAGCCACGGCCTCTGCTGCTCTGCTTCTGCTCTGCCCACTCCTCCCACAGCCTCCACTCTCCTTCAGGTGTCCACCCAGAGCCCTTCTCAGTAAACATCCTTGCTCCCAAGGCTCCAAAACATTCCTGTCTGTTTCCTGGGGAACTGGCCCCCAGACATGTGCCATTCACCTTGCCTTCATTCCTTTATTTCTCTTCTGGAGAGGACCACTTTGGTATTAATAGCATATCCAGAAAGCTATAGATAAATGCTCATCTTCATACAATAAAGAAGGACCACTGCTGGAGAAGCTCCAGTAGAAAGAGAAGGTCTGACCAGGTGAGCTCTCAGATGTTCTGATCAGGTGAACTCTCAGATGGTCTGACCAGGTAAGCTCTCAGGTCCCTTTTATGGGACGTCTCTGTTCTAACTCATTGTCACCTGATAACTCTTCCTTAAATAGTCAAAGGGAGCAGAGGCTTGAATAAACGTGAAAGCTACATTTCTTGTACCTGATTCTGTGGTTCTTAGGCCAAACTTAGCTCCTTCCCCAGGCTCCTAGTTGCCCCCAAACAGTTCCACTTTCTCTCTTCTTGTATAAATTAAGGAAAGATCTCAGGTCATCAAAACTGCAGAAATGAAAATTACAACCGAGTGAATGTCATTGAGAATTGACTACTGAACAACTCTCCTATATGGGGCATTCCACCATGGGGAATAGAAAAAAAGTAGAAGAAAAGCCCTCCTTTAGAGTTGTTACAGGGAATTCCCTGGCAGTCCAGTGGTTAGGACTTGGCAGTTTTACTGATGTGTGCTGGGGTTTGAGTCCTGGTTGGGGAGCTAAGATCCTGCAAGCCTCGTGGCACAGCCGAAAAATAGAGTCATTGCAGAGCAGGTGGAGGGGTGAGTTATATTTGGACTAAAACTTGTCATTATCATGGGACATTTTGGGGAGGGCTCGATGATGGAGGACTTGGAAAATCCAGGTCCTATGAAGGGTAACTCCAGCCTTGAAAATCTCTGTATGTCTCTTCCCCAGGGTCATTAAATACCACATGCCCTCTAGGAGGCACCAGTTAAAGATCTGTGATAATTTTTCTGGATTTTTCCCTTGGGGGAAGATGTAGGGAAGAATGGGTCTCCAGTTGCCTTGGACCACGGTTTCCCATGCCAATCTGGGTACAATCAGTGGGATGGCAACCTCTTAAAACCATCTGAAAAGCCCTTGGAGTTCTTTGGAAACAGACATGGAGAAAACATAGAGATCATGTTTGCAATATGTATACACAAAAAGTAACACATTTCTCAGTTGTTCTGTTCATACTGGCAACGGCTATTGTTCACAGAATCTATAGCCTCAACAAAAAGTTAGTATATTTATGTCTGTCCTGTTTCCTCTAAGAGTCCTATTCGTGTTGCTCGGAAAAAGATCCAAACCTAGAACCTATGCAGTGAGTACAGGAAACGCTCAAAGGTTTGAAAGACCTCCTAAGACTCAGATGGGGACAGTGGCCGCATGGGGCTCTCAAGACCATTCCCTGCCTTCTGTTGCCTCAGGCAGGAGCCTCAGAAGAGAAGGACCTGTCTCCGCTCTCCTCCGGGAGCTTATCTGCCATAGACATCACAGGGGAATCAGCTTTCTGCAGAGCTGGGTGCCAAGTCTAACCAAAGCCCCCAGGGAGCCTTGGCCTGAATTCTGAGAGGGTCCCAAGAGTCAGACATGACTGAGCAACTAACACTTTCACACACTAGGTGGCGCTAGGCAGAGTTTGGGTCTGTGTAGACTGTTGACCCCAGACTGTCAAAGGTTTAGTGCTCAGCCAAATTACATTCAGTTCTTTCTCATGACATATATTTGTCTATGTGTCCCTGATGCTGGGAAAGATTGAAGATGGGAGGAGAGATGAGATGGTTGGATGGCATCACCGACCCAAGGGACATGAGTTTGAGTAAACTCTGGGAGTTGGTGATGGACAGGGAGGCCTGGCGTGCTGCAGTCCATGGGGTCGCAAAGAATCAGACACGACTGAGCGACTGAACTGAGCTGAACCTCTGTTGTCAGGAGTCATTTTCTTGTAACTTTTTTTTTTTTTAAAGAACACCCCTTTTAGCCTCTTGGGGAAAGTGGGCTCTTCTGCATTGTGCAGTAAGTTTGGTGAGGAGGAACGAGCCCATTCACCCAATGATGCATAATGAAAATACACTGCATTCACATGTTGGGATATTCTTGCAGAGACCACTCACAGCCATCATCTGTTTAACATTATAGACATGAAGAAGCCGTCTATGGGGCTTCCCAGGTGACGCAAGTGGTAAAGAACCCACCTGCCAATGTCGCAGACGTAAGAGATGCAGGTCCGCTCTCCGGGTTGGGAAGATCCCCTGGAGGAGGGCATGGCAATCCACTCCAGTATTCTTGCCTGGAGAATCCTATGGACAGAGGAGCCTGGTGGGGTCCATGGGGTCACCAGAGTTGGACATAACTGAAGTGACTCAGCACATACCCACAGACATGTATATAGATACACATATGAAACCAGACGACTATGCACTACAGATAAAGATGTAGTGATTTAACGTGTGTTTACATATAGGTGCGAATTAGTATTGTGTTGTTATTGTTTAGTCACTAAAGGGTGGAGCGGAGACTTTGGCCCTTTCACTCTTTGTGACCCTTCTTTCAGTTCACTGGGTGTCTACCCAGAAGTGGGATTGCTGGGTCACATGGTAACAGATTTTTTTTTTTTTTTTTGGCTGTGCCATTCGGCATCTGAAACTTCCCCAACCAGGGATGGAACCCATGCCCCTCCTGCAGTGGAAGCACAGAGTCTTAACCACTGGCTGGCCAGGGAAGTCTGGCCATATGGTAATTTTATGTCTGATTTTTTGAGGAACCTCCATACTGTTTTCCTCAGCGGTTGCACCCTTCCACAATCCCATGAACAGCGCACAAGATTTCTTAACTTCTCTACATTCTCAGCAACACTCGTTATTTTCTGTTTGTTTTTTTGGGGGGGGTATGGATTTTTTTTTTTTTTTGAAGATGAGGAATTAACTGGGTTGTAATCAGTGATTCTCTGAACTCATTCTGAAGATCACCTCCTCAGAACCATCTTATAAAAATGCAGACTCCTATACATAAATAATAAAAATAAGTAAAAAGGCAGACACGTAATCCCACCTCAGACCAGGTGGGACCTCAGAGGACGAGCTTTTAAGTAAACTCCTGTGAGCGCTGCCAGGAGCACTCTCAAAACACGGCTTACAAGTGGGACGGAAGAGAATTTCGGGGAGAGACAGACTTCCGCCCAGCCCCGCCCCTTGAAAATCACAGCGTGGAGCACTCAAGCCACACCCATCAAGAGAATGGATATGTGTGTAAGTATGGCTGAGTCACTCTTCTGCCAACCTGAAACTACCACAATGCTGTTAATCAGTTATGAAGAAGTGAAGTGAAAATCTCTCAGTCGTGTCTGACTCTTTGCGACCCCATGGCCTATACAGTCTGTGGAATTCTCCAGGCCAGAATACTGCAGTGGGGAGCCTTTCCCTTCTCCAGGGGATCTTCCCAACCCAGGAATCAAACCCAGGTCTCCCGCATCGCGGGCGGATTCTTTACCAGCTGAGCCACCAGGGAAGCCCTGTTAATTGGCTATAGTCCAATATAAATTAAAAGTTTAGTCATAATATTGTAAAGTAATTATCCTCCAATTAAATGTTAGTTTTAAAAGTTCAGTTCAGTTCAGTCGCTCAGTCGTGTCCAACTCTTTGTGACCCCATGAACTGGAGCACGCCAGGCCTCCCTGTCCATCACCAAAGTTAAAATTAAAAAAAAGATGAACAACCCTAGAAAAAAAGATACCCTCATCACATAGCGTCAGATGGCAGCACACTTTAAAAAATCACCTTTATTCATATTGTTTTTTCCCAGTGCAGTCTTCTCAGCTATGATCTACTAAAACGTCAAATCAGGGCCTGGAAACATGACATTTTTAGCTAAGGAAATGCTCTTGACCAAAACCCGATTTTTACTGGTGATCCTCACATGAGATCGCCCATTATCAGCTTCCTACAGAGTCTCTGCAGAGCTATTCTAGGGCCACAGGGAAGCGATCTTCCCTGGGACCACTTCCCCGGCCATCACGCCTACTGGGCTCTGACTCATGCCTTTTGTTTTGTGCCTGGAATTTGTGGATGTTTATGAAACGCTGTTGTAAATACTAGTCATAATTCCTCTTTTCACAAGATTCTTTATTTCACAAACAGGAGTAGCCCATCACGTACAAACGTCATGTCACTTCCAGCCCCATTGTCACCTGGAAATACCCCCTCAACTATTTTACTAGAGACTGTTTAAAGATTTTTGAGAACCGTGTGTCATAGAAACCTTCCAGAGAACATCATTTCTGGGTTTCTACCAGTCTTATAAAATACACTTTTGCATCAGCTGTACCTACTTCATCTTTTTGAGGGCAGAAACTGGATCTTTCCATTAAGAAGTAAATGCTAATGAAAATCTTTTTTTTTTTTTAATGCAGACTCCTTGAGTTTAACATCTGTTTCCCTGCTTCACTTAACTTCTTAAAGCAGGTGGCGATGCGATTCACACACACGTCATGGTGATATTTTCTTTAGCACAGTAAAACCTCATTTTCAAATTAGACTGCCCTGATATTAAGCATGAACATTTTAAGGTAAAATGTGCTGGTTCAAAACTTGGCAAAAGATAGAGACTAGATTGCTTCAGCTTTCTTACCAGGTGGCGTCTCAGCTTTCTACTGATGCCCCCAGATATGGATGTTCGACTAGACTAGACGAACACTGCAAAGCAGGGCCTAGTCCAGACTGCCCAGTTTGTCTTAAGCAAAACAAGCAGAGCAAATGAAAAAGCCAACATCCCATTGAATTCCTGTAAGTAGAAACAACTGCACCTGTTATGTAAACCGTCACGTCACTTATCCCTGTTTGTACTTGGCAGATGTTGGCAGAGGGAGAAAAGAAAGAAATAAAATGGTCAGATGTGTGTCTAATCAACAGTCTGGGAGAAATATGTGTACTGCTTATGGAAGTGACTATTTAAAATTGATTTCTTTTTAAGGGAAAAACAGTAAACTTTTAGTTCCTATAAAGACACACTGAAATGGAATTGTCCGAAGTAAGTGCAGTTCCATTCATGCAAATACCAGCTATTGTGAAAGACTCTTGAGGCAGATGAATTATCAATTGGGCGTTTGGTGTCCGTTTGACTGTCTGACAACAAGATGGGAGAGAAGACAGTCTGGGAAAAGTTGGTCTTGATTTTTTAAGAAAATAATTTTATTTATTTATTTAATCCGGGCCATGCTGGGCCTCCTTTGTTGCTCAGGCTTTTCTCTAGTTGCAGCTCCTGGACTCTAGAACGTGGGCTCAGTAGCTGTGGTGCACGGGCTTAGTTGTTCCGTGGCATGTGAGATCTTCCCAGACCAGGGATCCAACCCGTGTCTCCTGCTTTGGCAGGCAGATTCTTTGCCACTGAGCCACCAAGGACACCTGGCCTTCATTTCTAATTCTGTTCAACAGAAAACAGTAGCAATGGCATCTCTCAAAGTAATGTGAATGCATATCACCTGGAGTGCATGCTTAGTTGCTCAGTCATGTATAAGTAACCCCACGGACTGTAACCCTTCAGGCTTCTCTGTCCATGAGACTTCCCAGGCAAGAATACTGGAGTGGGTTGCCATGCCCTCCTCCAGGGTATCTTCCCAACCCAGGGATCAAACCCAGGTCTCCTGCATCGCAAGCAGATTCTTTACGCACTGAGCCACCAGGGTGGGGTCTGAGAGTCTGCACTGAGAGGAAGCTCCAGGTAACGCTGACATTGCTGGTGGGAGGAACACACTGAGCGGCCAGACTAGAGTTCTTTGTTGTGCAGTCTCTTGGCTGTTCTGGAGCACGTCGGATCTGCACCCAGAGTCGCCAAGCAGATTTGCGTCTCTCTCACAGCTGCAGAGCAGAAAGCCCAGACAACAGGAAGATGCGTGTGGCTCACACCCTGCACCCTCTCAGCTGTCAACTGGCTTGGCTCTGTTATCAAACCGAGTCCTTGCTTTGAGATTTAAAATCGTGCTTTAGACTTTCTGGTGGGCTTAGAGAGTGCAAACGAGATTGGTATGGATGGTGGATGACTTGCCGGCTTCATCAGAGACAACAGTGTTCCCTTTTTAGAGAGAAATCCAGCCCCTACAGACAACATCCTCCTTTGGGGAGAAGCCCTTGCGGATGGGTGGTGCCACGGACATTTCCCTCTGGTGATGAGCTCCCATTTTTCCCCCCCATATTCCTGGTCCTGTCTGTTCTTTTATTTCACACAAAAAGAGTGTTAGTTACATTTTATCAGGAACGAGAGGTCATTTTTGTCCCAGTGTTCTGCCATAGAGAAACATCAGGGGTTTATCTAATAGTTTGAAAGACTGAATTTCTGGTGTCCGGTTTCTCTTTGATGGGATAGTTTCTTTGATCCACTGTTTATGCTGTCAACAGGGCAACACCTAAGAATTTTTTTATGATCTAATGTAGTTTCCCAGAAATTCTCCAAAACACAAACATTTTTAGGGGCAAAAATAAATTTGACGCTTCCATTTAGTTCTTAAACATACCTTATAACTCATCTCCCAGATGCTAGCATTTTCCTTCACGCTCTAATACTCTGCCAGAAACTACATGCTGTGATGTCTAAGATGAGAATTGTTTGGGTTCATTCAGTACATTCTTTTTGGTCTGAGGTGTATTTTATTTTGAAAATTGAGAAGAATTACCTGTGTCTTATGTTTAGACTACAGAGACTTATTTTTCTATCTTATGCATTTATTCAGGTCTGTTCCTTATTTTATTTCACAATCACTAAAAGGGCATTGATTTCAAGGCTTCTTCGGTGACATCTCCAGGTGTTTCAGAATTAGGCTATTTACTGCACCTTCCCACTTCCGAGAAACACCCTATTCATCTCGGTTCCTGAATCAAAAAGGTCTCTACAAGTATCTGTAGGTGTGGACATTTATGATGTCCACACATTTACATTTACAATGAGAAAAACAGCATCTCTTTTTACCTCTTAACTCTAAGTGTGTAAACAGTTTTCTCTGTTCAAGGCAAGCTGCATGCATGCATGCTAAGTCACTTCAGTTGTGTCCAACTCTGTGCGACCTCATGAACTGTAGCCCGCCAAGCTTCTCTGTCCATAGGAGTCTCCAGATCACAACCCTGGAGCGGGTTGCCATGCCCTCCTCCAGGGGATTTTCCCCACCCAGAGATGGGAACCCATACTGGGAAGTGGGTTCCTTACCCCTAGCCCCACCTGAGGAGCCAATCAAGGCAAATTACTTCTCTTAAAATACTACCACTGAGTTTACTCAGGACAACAATCTCACACATGCTCAACAGCAAACACTCCTGAGGGGGAAGCCTTTGTTCCTCTTTCTCCCGAGAACATTCCCCTTTTAGAAAACTGCTGACACGTTGCCTGGCTGCACTCACGAGCCTGCAGTTTCTAACGAAGCCACGTGCTGCAAAGTTCAGTCGGGATTCCGGCCGTTCCCCACCTCCCTTGTGACTGGACAGGGCTCTTTGCAATGCCAGCAATGTCTCTGGTTGAAATCTCTCTTTGAAACTTCAACAAATACCAAATCACTAAGAATACTTTGGTGGGGTCTCCACCACTCATCGTCAGAAAGGGGCCCACAAAGACCAAGGACCAGCCAGGTTGGGTTCATTCAGATCAGAATGGAAGAGGCGGTAGAGGCTTCATGGGGAATGATGAGCTGGGAAAGCGGCGTCTGACTCAGGAACATGTGAAAAACCTGGACCTCTGAGTGCTGGGCATTCGTGGGAAGGAAGGGTGGAGCAGGCTGAATGTGATGAAGTCTGCTTCAGTTGAACATGAGTGGGTGCGGGAAAGTCATCTTGAAAAGGAATCATGGCACGTGGATAGCTGCAGCCAGAGTATCTTAACTGAATAAGTTGATATTTGGGAAGATGGAGAAGTCGTGTGGGTGAAGGAAGCCACGGTCGCGAAACCTCATTCCAAGTGTACCTCCTGGGCCCAGCCCCATGATCGCAAGTAGGTGGCAGCTCGCCCGCACACCAGTCCATTCCAGCTATGGTCCTTGCGGTGGAGCTGCAGATAGAATGGAATGATTTGAGAATGGCTTAACTGAAGATCTCAGTTCCACAGGGCTCGGTATATGAACGGATGTCCTCTGCCCACCCTGAGGTACCATCCTGAGCATCATCTCTGAGGTGTCAGGGGATGCAGCCTGGCCTTGCACACACTCATGAATAAACACCTTCAGCAACCTGCTCCTTATCTCTGCTTTTGTCTGTGCTCTGCTTAGGTCTCCAGAAGGTGACCCTGCATTGTAGCCACTTCTCTCTGACCTTTCTTCAAAGTCTTCGTCCTTTGAGCTGATAACATCGACTGGGGCAAATTCAAATTTCTGCAGCTCTTAATGGACTAGCTGATTCTCCACACAGTGATAGGCAAGGTTATTTATTTCTTCTCAGGAAACCTAAACATCTAGGTGGGAAAGGCCTGGTTTCCTGGAAGAGCGCTTCTGGAAAGATCCTCCCCCCACTTCAGGAAATGAAATAAACTTTTTATCTAGGTACTTCCTGTTTCCTCAGTTTAAAGTACTCCCTCCTGTGGCCATACTCTTGTAAAAACTTCAAAGCTGGGCTTCTCTGCGTTTTCCTTTTAACTCTTTGTGGTTCACTCTAACTGGGCATTTAGTTGTCTTGCAGAACGGTCTGTGGCTGTTGAAAGAACACCACTGTTAAATGCTATTCAACTGATTTCTGCTAAATAGTCTTGCATGTATCCAATCTGAACACACAGATTAGATTATTCCTGTGGTTTGTGGCTTCAGAGGAGAATGCAAGCCTTGTTCAGATGTCCTTGTGAAATGAAAGGAACACAGTGGATGATATTATCACTTCCAAATGTAGATATTTAGATTCATTGATTACAACTGGCAAAACCCATTATAAGTTCACTTGCAAAATTATGATCATTTCTATTTCTCCGTGGCCCACCTTCAGTGCTACATGTAGTCATTCACCTGGAGAGGCACAAACAATGGTGATGTTTAAGAGTCTCAAGGTTAGGGAATCATTTCATAGGTACAAGCGTTGTGTGTGTATGTGTGTTTTTTAAACTTCCTTTCATAAAGGTAATGATTCTTGGAGAGAACGTGTAAAGAAGCTACCCATCATTCAAACCTCCTTATAAGTAAATCTGGGCTTCTCAGGTGGTGATAGTGGTAAAGAACCCACCTGACAGTGCAGGAGATGTGAGTTCGGTTCCTGGGTTGGGAGGATCCCCTGGAGAGGAAATGGCAACTCACTCCAGTATTCTTACCTGGAAAATCCTGTGGACAGAGGAACCTGGCAGGCTACAGTCCATGGGGACACAAAGAGTCGGATATGCCTGAGAGGACTGAGCTCACACGCATGCATAAATAAATCTCTTAGAGATTGGAAGGATCTTAAGGAAAGGAGGCACAAGAAAGGTGAACTGTGTGAACTTGGGACAAATAAGCTCCTCATAGAGCCTCATTTTCCTTGTGAAACAGGGGAATGGAAAACTACTTTGCAAAGCAGTTTGAAGATCAAAATCCAAAGATGATAAATGGGAAAGTGCTTCATAAAACTCCAGGGCACAGAACAAAGGTCAGGCACTAGTGTGGTTTTGATGGAGACAGACAGGAGGAGGCTGCAGGAGAGGGGAATGAAGCAGGGCAAGGGGCGGGATAGAAGTCTGGATGGGTGAGCATCCACAGTGTCAAGAAAGGGGAGCAAGGAAGTGAGGAGGCCTGAGATAGATGCATTTACTTCAAGGCTCTGGGGGTCGAGTCAGTCAGAGGTGGTGATGAGAGGTGTTGTTTCCATGAAGACAGTGTGGGATTTTATGTCAGTAAAGCTAGTGATGCCTGTTGACAACATGAAGACTCTGGGGAAGTTTCTCAAGCCCTTATCCCTCAGTGTCTGGTCTGTAAATAGCAAGTAATGCTAAGTGTCAGCATTAAATGGGGGAAAATAGAAAAATTGAGTTTGTAAACTGTAAAGGGGTGTTGATCAGCAGGATTGACCAGCTCACTCTCTGAAGTGCTGCAGTGGTACCAATCCATGCCAGTAGCCACTGGACACTTAAGAATGTCTTTTAGGAAGTTGAAACATTAGGTTTATCAAACGTCAGCCCTTGAGTACCTGTCTTTTCAATATTCTCTGTGATGAAATGGAAGCACAGTTAAAGTGCTTCTGCTGTATGACAGTTAAGTGCTTAAGAAAAAAAACATTCATTCAGTTGAGATGTGAGCTCAGTAAGCCACTCCCTCCCCCCAGAACATTAGTTTTATTTACAGATTGAGTAACAGTCAAATTACTACTTTTCAGTCCTGAGTATTTGAATACCAGACTATTTCATATGTTTCCTCTAATGACACTAAAGGTTTACACATGGGACTGTATTCAATATCATGTAATAACTTAGAATGGAAAAGAATCTGAAAATGAACATACATATATATTACTATTTTGCATCCCTGAAATAAATCTCATTTGATCATGGTGTATAATCTTTTAAATGTGCTGTTGAAGTTGTCTTGCTAGTATTTTGTTGATGATTTTTGTAGTATTTATAAGGGGTATTGAGCTGTAGTTTCTTTTGCTACAGTGTCTTTGTCTAATTTTATTATCAATGTAAGGCTGCTAGTGTAAAATCAGTTAGGAAGTATTCTTTCCTTTCCAATTTTTTGGGAAGAGTTCCAGAAGGATTAGGATTTCCCTGGTGGTTCAGACGGTAAAGCGTCTGTCTACAATGCGGGAGACCTGGGTTCGATCCCTGGGTCAGGAAGATCCGCTGGAGAAGGAAATGGCAATCCACTCCAGTACTCTTGCCTGGAAAATCCCATGGACAGAGGAGCCTGATAGGTTACAGTCCATGGGGTCGCACAGAGTTGGACACGACTGAGCGACTTCACTTCACTTCCAGAAGGATTGATGTCAAGTCTTCTTTAAGTGTTTGAGAGAATTCTCCAGTGAAGCTGTTTGGGTGGTCCTGAGCCAGTGTGATTTTTTGATTATATAATGAAAGGTGTCTACATTGGAAAGATTCCTATTACTAGTGAATCAAAATTTTTCAACTGACAAATGCATTATGCTATAAAATCATGCCTGAGTAAAAGTCTCATTCAAAGTGCAAGATATAGATCAGTGCATTTTAATGTAACGAAGTATGAAAATCTCACTATATAGTTTCAAATTCTACACTGCAACCAGCCATTTGGTGTGTTTTGGGGTTATATCAAAGGAAATACCAACAGTTTTTTAAAAAAGATTATTAATGCTCATCCTATTATAATTGCATATTTTTGTGAGGCTGGATTTTTCTCTTATGACCTAACAAATATGTCGTGACAAGAAGAATCGTGAAGAGGAGGGAGGGTATCTTTGTATTCTTGGGGGAGTTGGCTGAGATGACCTCTAAAAAGTCCTCTATTCCAATCCTTAAATTCTAAGATCTCAATATTTTTAAAGTAAGATTTTAAAAACTCTTGCCTAAAAAACGGTTGCCAAATTGAAACCAATAATTTGTTGTCATCTTTCTGTAAAACAGCAGGGCAATATGTATATGTGTGTGTATCCATTCATTCTTTTGCCTTGTGGAAATAGGTTGCAAGGAATACTAAAAGACAAAAAAGGCAATTTTCACAAATATGTGTATCATAGCACAATTCATGGTAATGAAAGATTGGAGTGGCTCAAGTAACTGATAAAATGATATAATGAGCCTGGCAGGCTACAGTCTGTGGAGGTCACAGAGTCAGACATGTTTGAGCACAGCACAGCAAAAACAGTAACCACTGACTGCAAGTGGTAAGCAAACAACAGTATGTCAGCACAATAAAACTCTGTGTAATCCTTACTGTGGCAAGTGTACAGACTGCGGTCGGTAAAAATGAGCACACTCTATAGAGTGTAACTCATTGATTACAACTGTATAAAAATGCACATTTCCATATTGACCAGAATTAGACACATTTTAGTTGAGTAGTTTTTTTTTTTTTTTTTTTTGTGAAGTGGGTTATGTGTACATTAACATTTGTAAATGATAGACAATCACTGAAAGAATATTCTATTCCGGATACACACAGGCCAGGATGAGCCACTTCGATGCTGGTGGAGGCCTCTTTGGGTATTCCCATCCCCTCTCTGTCCTCCCATCTCCTCACAGCCTGGAAGAGGGAAGTAGGTAGAACAGGGCAGCTGGGGGATACCACAGGCTAAGGCATTGACCCAGGGTCCATGAGGAGGACCAGAAGTTGGGGTGCCAGCTGGGGATGCTCGGTTGACTTGGCAGTATGTCACACCTCATCAGGTCTCTCTGCTTATTCCTGGATTGGCAGAGCTGAGAGTTTTCAGTCCAACCCAACTAGATTAACCGAGTGCCTCTCTGTACCAGGTACTTCATAAGGCCTCATGGGGCCCTTGTGGTGTTGAATAAAGCCCATAAACAGCTCTCAGTCTGAAGAACAGAAGTAGATACCAGAGAGCCTCCGTGGCATCCCTGGTGGCTCAGCGGGAAAGAATCCTCCTGTAATGCAGGAGACACAGGAAATGCAGGTTCCATCCCTGGGTCGGGAAGATCCCCTGGAGGAGGGCGTGACAACCCACTCCAGTATTCTTGCCTGGAGAATCCCATGGACAGAGGAGCCTGGAGGGCTTCAGTGCATGGGGTCTCAAAGAGTCAGACACAACTGAGTACAAGCATGAGGCAGTCTTCATCAGCCATGAAATGGATGAGCAGTGATATTTTAGATAGTTGCAGATAAAATGATAAAAAAACAATAACCCTACTGATTAATAAGTTGTCACGATTTGGGTTGCTCTCTAGTGGCCTGCCACCTGTGTTTCAGTAATTCATTCTGTCCCAATGTGTCTTGGATTAAAGGATTGGGGATGCTCAGAAGGGAGAAAAAATGACCAAAACAAAACAGCAATCATGCAAACAGGGTTGCTTATTCATAAATCATATAACTTTTTGGAGGAAGATACAAATGGAAAGAATTCTTTTTCTGAAGGTAGATACTTTATTTTGTCTCCAAATTGTTTTTTTTTTTTTTTTTTCTGTAGCAAAAAATAAATAAATAAATTCAGGGCCAAATGAAACTTTCCTCAAGTTCAGCTTTAGACCTTTTCCAATGCAATAACAATAATAATAGTGAGAAGAACGGTCTTGTTTTACCTTTCTAGAAATCACTTTAATATCTGGCTTAGTAGAAGACAGCTGGGTTTTCATACTTGCTTCTTCATCCAGTCTGTTGTGATGTCACACATTGCATAGCCTCTTGACAACTCCGTGAGTGAGAGAATGAAAGGGAAAAAGGCAAGTAAAATTGTATTATTTTGAAAATAATTTTGACCATCTCTATCTACTGAAAGGGTCTTGGGGATACCAGGGGAGACTGTTTTGAGACCCTTTCTTAAGGGGATCCTACTCTTCCTTAGACGGGAGGGGTCACACCCTACCATCTTCAAACCTTGGGGCACTTGAAAGGCCTGTTCGTTCTTTCCTGAGTTAAGAGTAAATGCAAGTTTCCAAGACTCAAAGCCACGATTACTTTCTAAGAGGAAGGTGAGAAAAACACTTATCATTTTTTCACGAGACACCAGCAGAGATCACTCCTGCAAATTTCTCAGTCAGATTAATCGGCTACGAAGGGAGTGCAGGTGTTGCTGGGTAAGGGTGGACAAGGAAAGGTTTGGAAGGAATAGCAGAGAGAGGAAGTGGGGTGGAAGATGAGCAGTGTCCCCCCGCCCCCAGGAGTGCTCAGGACACACCCAGGTCCCCATCAAGTCTGAATACTGTTGCATTCCACCCTAGTCTTCTCCAGGCTTCCCCAGTGGCTCAGTGGTAAAGAATTTGCCCGCTAATGCACAAGATGAAGAGATGCAGTTTTGAATCCTGGGTTGGGGAGATCCCCTGGAGGAGAGCATGGCAACCCACTCCAGTATTCTTGCCTGGGAAATCCCCTGTACAGAGGAGCCTGGTAGGCTACAGTCCACGAAGAATCAGACGCAACTGAGCACACACACACGATGGTTTTCTCTGCCTGATCTGTTCCTGAAATGTCTCTTTCACACCCACTATGGGGGCAGATACAAGGATCTCAGTGGCCTCTGTCCTTTATCCTATTTCCCTTTCACCAGTCTAGCATCCCTTGATATCCAGTTGAAATCTCCCTAGCGGTGTGGCCTTGAGCAAGTTCTTAACCTCTGTAAACACCACTTTCCTGGTCTGTAAGTGGAGGATTAGAGTAGAACCTACCCCAGAAGTTTGTGAAGTCACATAAGAAAATGCATGCAAGTCATTTAGCACAGTCATCATCTGGTGTGGCATACAACAGACATCCCCTTCACATTAGCCATTATAAGCATCTCTGGGAAGGACTGTGAGAGGTGGAAGAGCCAGCTGACCTTTTGTAACACAGGGCCTCACTTAAAGGCCTCAGACGCAGTAGTAGTTCGAATTCTGTTTACATCCTGTCTGGGAGTCTGTGAGCATCTTCTTGTGCGTAAGTCTTCAGTATCCATCTCAGTTTCTTCCTCACCAGACACTGGCCACAGTAATCCTATCGGCATAGCTCCTCCCTTCCTTGCTGTTTCTGCTCATCTCTTTTAAACCCAGGACCAGTCTTAGCCCACATGAGATTCATCATGGATCACAAACACAGCACGTACAGAAATGCAAAGCCGTTTCTCCATGGACCATGTCCACTCAGCTGCTTGCTTCTCCCCCCGGCTTGTTGGGCTGGCCGGGGAGGGGCATCATGACCTCCACAGCAGCTGCAGTCCCTCCTTGGGGCTCCACTCTCCAGACAGACGAGCTGAACCATCCGCTCCGTCACAAAGTCCTCGCCGTCCTTTGCCCAGCTGCTCAATTTGGAGGCTAATTTGGCAGGAAACGGGACTTGCATTGAAATAACAGAAGAGGGTAAGGAGCAGAAAATGCACAAGGAAACAAATCAGAAAAGAGTGTAGAAGCCAGGTGTGCCAGAGAGAGATTTTGGTCAATAGCAACAGAAATTGACTTGAGCAAAAGGCAAAAGAAGGAGTTTACTGGGAAGATTCAAGTACTCACAGGATTGATCAAGTATTATTCTTGTCCCTTTTATAATAATTATACATCAGACACTATTAGAGAACCACGTTGTGAGGCTTATGGCCACATGGAAAATTTTACGTTTATCCAGAAGTTATCTATGGGGTAAGATCTATTGGGTTATTTAGTCAAGATAAGTTCTGAAAAAACAGTTGATATGCGAGCATAGGCACTCAGTGAGTAAGTCTAAGATCTTCCTTTCAAGAGGAATAAGCAATCACAATTTGCAATTTAATTAGAAAAACACAATTAAAGGAATAAGAGTATCTCTTCTCCTGCTGAATATTAAAGTTCACCGCAAAGAAAAACCTCATGTGAGATGGTAGCTGTGGCTAATTAGCTAAAGTACATGGGCTGGAACAACTGTCAGCTCAGGGCTAGACAATGAACTCCACAGGGGCCAGAGATCAATGTTTATTTAGGAAGCTGATGCTTAGATTCACATGACTCGGAATATGCCTGTCTGTTGAAGTATTTCACAACACACTACACTCCCTTATCTTTTCTCTTGACATTCAATAGCTTAGAAACACCATACGCTTGGGCTTATTAATGAAGAGTGATTGATACATTGACCCCGAATGGCATTCAAGGCAAAGCTGATTGGTCTCTGCGAATAAAATGAGTCAATTCCAAGGCCACTAAGTCTATCTTCCTGACACTAGGGTGGAATGAGAAGGTCAGGTGGCAGACCCCATGTCTGGGACAGCGTGATCTCAGAAAAAGCACGAGGATAGACTTGAGTCTTGCATGATTTCTGGTCTTTCAGATTAGGCTCTGCCACGGGGAGCTACGTGACTTTGGAATCTTGTGTAAGAATCTCTGCGTCTCTGGGCTTTCCTCATTTCACCTGTAGAAGGAGCAAAGCCATCACTCCCCAAGGATGTGGTAAGGGCATCGTAGATTAGGCAATGGGAAGACAGTGGTTCTATTCAGAGTCAGCATTCTATTTTCAGAGTAAATCTGCATACAAGGGATCTTCTTTCCCATCTCCTCCACTGAGCTAATGGACATGCTCCCCCACAGGCCTCGCCCTGGTTAATCCTTGGTCTTTACTTCTGTCTCATCAGAGGGTCATCTCCACATTCCAGTGTGAGGCACCATTTCAGAAGCTGGGGGTACAGTCATGGACCAAAATCTCCCCACAGTGCCTGCTCCCACGGACATTCTAGTAAGCGCAGACTAATTCATATTAGATATCAGGTACTGGTGACAAGTGCTGGGAGGAAAAAGTAAAGCTGGTTAAAGGGTCAAGCCTCACCTTGGAGGGGAATGCTATTCTGGCTGGGGAAGGGCTCCCTGAAAAGGTGACCACTGAGCAGAGTTCTTTCCATAGAAATGCATTTCCACCCCCATCTTTAGTTCTTATTTTTGGTCTACCTACACGTGTTATGACTTCACTTTCACTTTTCACTTTCACGCATTGGAGAAGGAAATGGCAACCCACTCCAGTGTTCTTGCCTGGAGAATCCCAGGGACGGGGGAGTCTGGTGGGCTGCCGTCTATGGGGTCACACAGAGTCGGACACGACTGAAGCGACTTAGCAGCAGCAGCAGCAGCAGCAGCAGAGTTCTGAGTGAATGGAAGAGGGTACCTCACTGTTTCTGAGAATCCAGGGGAGTGGACTTGAAGCACTTCTGGACAAGGGGCCCATCTTTTCATTCTGCACTGGCCCTGCCGCTCCTGCACTTGGGGAGAGTGCCGTCTGCCTTGGCCATGGCCCTGGGCAGCCTCTCCTGGGAGCCTGATTTTAAAACCTGGCTGAGACTCACGCTGCTTTTCCGTGGGGCCTGTTGCCCTCTGCTGGGCAGACCGGGCATTAGTAGCCTGGCCTCAAGAATCTGTGAAGAGAGCATTTCCAAACCATGAAATTTCAAGACGCAATTTGAGGCAATGGTTGAGTCGATGATGCTCTTCCTCTGGGCTCTGAAGGTTCTTGCAGGTTTGAGGACCCAGTTTCCAAGTGAAGTGCCTTGTAGGCAGATGGATTTTATTTCAAAACCAGCAATCACAAACCTTAGTATCCATATCTAAGAAGTAAATTAGAGCAGAAACACAACATTTGGGACAGTTGGTGATATTGTCCTATTGGATCATCATGTGATATTGCTTACTGAGTGTGAAATGTTCTTTAAAATAAAAAAATTATCGGGAGGGACCTATACTTTAATGGTATCTTTGTGCAGGATTTAAAGAACCCAATTACTACAGTTTCCAAGTCCCATGTATCTGGTGACTTTTCCTTTTACTGGACATAGTGGGAGATGCCTAGAGAAGATCTCTTTAATGATTGTAAGACATCAAGAAGTGAACATTTGACCATTAAATCGCTGCCTTTAAGGTAGCCTCTCTTTTTGGCCCTCCTGGTACCAAAACCATGGGGAAAAAGTCACTAAAATTGGACCTCTGCTATCTTTACCTATTCTACAGTGTGTGTGTGTGTGTGTGTGTGTGTGTGTGTGCAGTGTAGGAGAGCATCATTGAAGGATGCAAGATGAGCTTCCTCTGTGTGCAAGGATGGAGGAAGCTGTGTGCAATGAACACGACTGAGGTTCCCGTCTAGACCCCACCGAAGGCTAAGCATGGTGCTACTTGCTTCCTCTGCCTCATCTCACTGAAATTTCACAGCAGCTTTGCAAGAGAGGTATTCTACGTCCCACAGAAAACCGAGCAATCAGTGAAGTTAAATAACTCTCCCAAGGTTGTTAATCTAGTAACTGACAGTTTGGACTCAATGCCCCAACCGCCTGACTGCAAAGCCCCGCATCCTTCCATGTGCAGTGTGGCTGCCTGCTGAGAACCCCTCAGCCTGATTAGTTTGGTTCAGAACTAAAGTCTAAGGACTTAGACTGTGCAAAGTGGTGGCACATCACAATCTGTAGAGCAAAACTGCAGTCCCAGGTCATGGAAGTGAGCGGTTCTAAGCTGGATATTAAGGGGAAGAGCTCGACTTGGACCCTAAGTCCTCCTACCCCTTGCTCAGTGCTCTTGCCAGCATATCACAGTGCTGGCGGCACTTAGTTAAGTTTTTGTTAATTTATGGCTGTGTTGGGCTTCCCTGATAGCTCAGTTGGTGGAGAATCTGCCTGCAATGCAGGAGACCCCTGTTCGATTCCTGGGTGGGGAAGATCCATTGGAGAAGGGATAGGCTATCCACTCCAGTATTCTTGGGCTTCCCTTGTGGCCCAGCTGGTAATGTGGGAGACCTGGGTTTGACCCCTGGGTTGGGAAGATCCCCTGAAGAAGGGAAAGGCTACCCACTCCGATATTCTGGCCTGGAGAATTCCATGGTATAGTCCATGGCGTCGCAAAGAGTCAGACACAACTGAGCGACTTTCACTTTCATGGCTGTGTTGGGTCCTCATTGCTGCATGAAAGCTTTCTCTAGATGCAGCAAGTGGGGCCTAGTCGCCAGTAGCGGTGCATGGTACCTCTCCCTGTGGTATTTTCTCTTGTTGCAGAGCATGGGCATACTGGCGTATCTGTCCTGAGGCATATGGAATCTTCCCAGACCAGGGACTGAACCTGTGTCCCCTGCATTGGCAGGTGGATTCTTAACCACTGGACCCCCAGGGCAGTCCTGGGATAATTTTTTAAATCCCCACTTTCATATCTCCTGGAGCATTCCAGTAAATACCTAGAGTGAAAGATGTAAAAGAATGACGTGGCATAAGGGTTTAAATGAATTATGTATTGATCGTGGTCTGATAGAGAGGAAAGAGAAAGGAAGCTTACCGAACAGGCTGCCCACTGTCACTTCAGCATCAGCCAGTGCAACCTTCCAATCAATTGATCAACCAGCTAATAGGTACAGAGCATTTTCTCTGAGCCAAGTATCAAGATGGAGGCTAGACAACCAGAAACGAGTAATTGCCAACGGGAGACTCGCAGTCAAGTGGGTGGCCAAACATGTAAACAAAAGCATATTGCAATGCAAGTTCTAGAACACACTGTCATGGGACCACAGGAAGAAGAGCAGCAACCGCCGCCCCCCACCCCCAGAGAATCACGGAAGGGTCCACGGAGACCCACCTTCACTCACGGGAGGATACCTTCAACAGAGTGATGCTATTCCATGCTCACTATGCCATTATGCCGCCTTCAACTACAACTAGTACAGATAAGAGAATCGTAAGGCAATCTAGGAGCTGGAAATCATAAAAAATTTTGGGAGCAATTAAACTATTTAGATTAATAAGGAACAGAGATGAGGATTACTAGAAGACTGTGGTAGATCTGAATTCTCTAGAGGATTGGACAGCAAATGAAAGTGTAATTTTAGCTTGGTTAACCACAAAGTAATTAGGATCGTTAAACTGGTGTGCTAATTTAATTGAGAATTTAAGGCAAAAACAAACATGTTAGCTAAAAGGGTGGCTATTACGTAATCTTAATGGGTTTTCAACATAAACATTTTTCCAGTTAGAATTGGGATTAATTTTTAGAGCTCCCAGATATATCACACTGACCTCAGGAATAAAATAAGAGGATCTAGGAATGATTAACATACCATTGTTATATTTTCCAATATTATATTTAAACATATGATTAAGAAAAAGGAAAGAAATTGGATACTACGCTTTTAAAGTTCTAGGAAAACATAAAATGGAATTGGTTATTAAGTCTCAGAATTGGAGAGACTGTTAAGGTTTAAAAATAGTAGAAGAGTAAGAGGAAAAAAATGTGTACAAACTTAAAAATGAAAGTTTCCTTATGTAAAATTAAGAAACACCATCAAAATACAAGACAAACTCTAGCATGGGGGGCTAGTTACAGAATAAACTAATAATTATATGACTTTCTTAAATATTAATTATTAAATTATATAAATTGATAAGTTACAGAAAGTGATAAATTTTTAACACCTTGATAGATAAATATTGGGTTGGCCAAAAAGTTTGTTTGGGTTTTTCCATAAACTGTCATGGAAAAAATCCAAACAAACTTTCTGGCACCTAATATTATAGACGTGTTCAGTTCAGTTCATTTCAGTCGCTCAGTCGTGTCTGACTCTTTTTGCAACCCCATGAATCGCAGCACACCAGGCCTCCCTGTCCATCACCAACTCCCAGAGTTCACTCAGATCGCGTCCATCAAGTCAGTGATGCCATCCAGCCATCTCATCCTCTGTTGTCCCCTTCTCCTCCTGCCCCCAATCCCTCCCAGCATCAAAGTCTTTTCCAATGAGTCAACTCTTCTCATGAGGTGGCCAAAGTACTGGAGTTTCAGCTTTAGCATCATTCCTTCCAAAGAAAT
>SJYQ01003110.1:388521-420133 GCA_006410935.1 Redunca redunca
AGGCCAAATTTGCCTGTTACTCCAGGTGTTTCTTGACTTCCTACTTTTGCCTTCCAGTCCTCTATAATGAAAAGGACATCTTTTTTGGGTGTTAGTTCTAAAAGGTCTTGTAGGTCTTCATAGAACCATTCAACTTCAGCTTCTTCAGCGTTACTGGTTGGAGCATAGACTTGGATAACTGTGATATTGAATTGTTTGCCTTGGAAACGAACAGAGATCATTCTGTTGTTTTTGAGATTGCATCCAAGTACTGCATTTCAGACTCTTCTGTTGACCATGATGGCTACTCCATTTCTTCTGAGGGATTCCTGCCCGCAGTAGTATATAATGGTCATCTGAGTTAAATTCACCGATTCCAGTCCATTTTAGTTCACTGATTCCTAGAATGTCGACGTTCACTCTTGCCATCTCCTGTTTGACCACTTCCAATTTGCCTTGATTCATGGACCTGACATTCCAGGTTCCTATGCAATATTGCTCTTTACAGCATCGGACCTTGCTTCTATCACCAGTCACATCCCCAGCTGGGTATTGTTTTTGCTTTGGCTCCAACCCTTCATTCTTTCTGGAGTTATTTCTTCCCTGACCTCCAGTAGCATATCGGGCACCTACTGACCTGGGTAGTACCTCTTTCAGTATCCTATCATTTTGCCTTTTCATACTGTTCATAGGGTTCTCAAGGAAAGAATACTGAAGTGGCTTGCCATTCCCTCCTCCAGTGAACCACATTCTGTCAGACCTCTCCACCATAACCTGCCCGTCTTGGGTTGCCCGGCGGGCATGGCTTAGTTTCATTGAGTTAGACAAGGCTGTGGTCCTAGTGTGATTAGATTGACAAGATTTCTGTGAGTATGGTTTCAGTGTGTCTGCCCTCTGATGCCCTCTTGCAACATCTATCATTTTACTTAGGTTTCTCTTACCTTGGGCATGGGGTATCTCTTCACGGCTGCTCCAGCAAAGCACAGCCGCTGCTCCTTACCTTGGACGAGGGGTATCTCCTCCCGCCGCCCTTCCTGACCTTCAACGTGGGATGGCTCCTTTAGGCCCTTCTGCGCCCGCACAGCCACCACTCCTTGGACGTGGGGTTGCCCCTCCCGGCCATCGCCCCTAGCCTTGGGCGTGGGGTTGCTGCTCCCGGTCACTGCCCTGGCCTTGGGGTGGGGTTGCTCCTTCCTGCTGCCACCCTTGGTCTCGGGCGCTGCCCCTGGCCTCGGATGTGGGGTGGCTCCTCCTGGCCACCGCCCTTGGCCTCAGATGCAGGGTATCTCCTCCCGGCTGTTGCCCCCAACCTCGGACTCGGTGTAGCTCCTCTTGGCCATTCCTGTACCGTCGTGGCCTGGCACTCTAGGCCACTGCCCCTGACCTCGGACGTGGGATAGCTCACGGCCGCGCTTAGTGTGCTGGTCTGCTGCCGCCGCCTGCGCTTAGTGTTAGTCAGCTCTTAACTACAGTATCTCTGCATAACAAGTCACCTTAAAACTCACTGGCTTATAACAACAGCTGTTTTTCTCATACAAGTCTGCTGGTGACTCTGGTTTGGCTGACTTAGGTTGGACTTGAGCTGGGTGACTCTGCTTCCGGTTGCAAGTTCACTGGGCTTGGCTCTGGAATGCAGTGTGGGTACAGGTCTCTCCAAAGTGAAACCAGTACCCACTCATCACTCTAAGGCCAGTGATTACTCAGGGCTGGTTATCAAGATGATAGCACTAGTGCAAAAGGTAAGCCCGTCTGAGCCAGCATAAGGAACGCCTTTAGCTTGTGTCATGTCTGCTGACATTCTGTTGGTCAAAGAGGTCATGTGGTCAAGCCCTATCATGGGGTAGGAAATGGTACTCCAGCCACAGTTTGGGGGAGAAGCTGAATTCATCTAAATGATCACAATGGGAAAGAAAAATAAATTGGCAATCTATAGTACCGGAAGCCCACAATTATTAGACACATGGAAAGATGAGCAACTCCATGAGGGGATATAAAACATGGAAATGAAGAATGCATTGAGGGACTAATCACTACTTATTAATAAAGAAAGTGTTAAAATCACTTGTTTTATTTTGTTTTATAACTTATAAACACATTACATATGTTCTTCTATGTTTTCTAATATTACATTTAAACATATGATAAAGAAAAAGGAGAGAAATTGGATACTATTTATATTTATCAAATTTGCAAACGTTTTTAAGGGAGATTAAGAGAAATGTGACATAGCTTTTCTTGTGCATTAATGATAGTATAAATTGGTGCAGCCATTTTACTTGGGTTTCTCTGTTTATGTATATGTTGTGGCATATATGAAATATAAAGGAAAAATATATATTACATATATCAGATATATGCCACACAAAATCTCATATAGTTACAAACATCTATATATAATACATATGCATGGTTAGTGTAGTGCGTGTGTGCTCAGTTGTGTCTGACTCTCTGCTGCTGCATGGACTTTAGCCCACCAGGCTCCTCTGTCCATAGGGTTCTCCAGGCAAGAATACTGGAGTGGGTTGCCATTCCCTTCTGCAGGGGGTCTTCCCGACCCAGGGACTGAAGGCACGTCTCTTGTGTCTCCTGTGTCTCCTGCATTGGCAGGCTGGCTTTTTACCACAAGTGCCAGCTGGGAAGCCCATATGTAGTCATAAACTAGTTCAGTCAGTTCAGTCACTCAGTCGTGTCCGACTCTTTGCAACCCCATGAATCGCAGCACACCAGGTCTCCCTGTCCATCACCAACTCCTGAAGTTCACTCAAACTCATGTCCATGGAGTCGGTGATGCCATCCAGCCATCTCATCCTCTGTCGCACCCTTCTCCTCCTGCCCCCAATTCCTCCCAGCATCAAAGTCTTTTCCAATGAGTCAACTCTTCTCATGAGGTGGCCAAAGTACTGGAGTTTCAGCTTTAGCATCATTCCTTCCAAAGAAATCCCAGGACTGATCTCCTTCAGAATGGACTGGTTGGATCTCCTTGCAGTCCAAGGGACTCTCAAGAGTCTTCTCCAACACCACACTTCAAAAGCATCAGTTCTTCGGTGCTCAGCCTTCTTCACAGTCCAACTCTCACATCCATACATGACCATTGGAAAAACCATAGCTTTGACTAGATGGATCTTTGTTGGCAAAGTAATGTTTCTGCTTTTGAATATGCTACCTAGGTTGGTCATAACTTTCCTTCCAAGGAGTAAGCGTCTTTTAATTTCATGGCTGCAATCACCATCTGCAGTGATTTTGGAGCCCCCAATAATAAAGTCTGCCACTGTTTCCACTGTTTCCCCGTCTATTTCCCATGGAGTGATGGGACCAGATGCTGTGATCTTCATTTTCTGAATGTTGAGCTTTAAGCCAACTTTTTCACTCTCCTCTTTTACTTTCATCAAGGGGTTTTTTAGTTCCTCTTCATCTTCTGCCATAAGGGTGGTGTCATCTGCATATCTGAGGTGACTGATATTTCTCCTGGCAATCTTGATTCCAGTTTGTGCTTCTTCCAGCCCAGTGTTTCTCATGATATACTCTGCATATAAGTTAAATAAGCAGGGTGACAATATACAGCCTTGACATACTCCTTTTTCTATTTGGAACCAGTCTGTTGTTCCATGTCCAGTTCTAACTGTTGCTTCCTGACCTGCATATAGGTTTCTCAAGAGGCAGGTGAGGTGGTCTGGTATTCCCACCTCTTTCAGAATTTTCCACAGTTTATTGTGATCCACACAGTCAAAGGCTTTGGCATAGTCAATAAAGCAGAAATAGATGTTTTTCTGGAACTCTCTTGCTTTTTGATGATCCAGGGGATGTTTGCAATTTTGTCTCTGGTTCTAAACTAGTTAATATTCTCTAATTCAATTTTGGGAAAATAAAGTCTAAAAAAACCTGAAATTAAAAAAAAAACCTTCAAAATTAGTTCTCACAATTAGAAAAAAGTTATGAACACACAGACATAGTTAGCAAACTCCTTCCCATTTGGGCATTGTCACTGTCCCTTCCCTCTGAACCCTATGACTAAGGACACACAGCGCCCATGAGGGGCTGGTTCATGTCCCAAACTCCACCCCCTCTGAGTTTCCATCACGTTGTCCCATTTATTTCTCCCTCTGGTCCTCACAACACCTGTCATCACTCAGAATGTAAATTCCCTGAGAGGAGGGACCAGGTCAACTAGGGCCTCACACTGCGCTAAGGTCAAGTCGGTGTCCAGTAAGCACCTATGGGGAAATGAATGCCTAGTGAAGAGAAAACAGCCTTTCTTGGACTAAACAGGTCAAGATATGGAAGGCCTGAAGGAATAGAAGTGCTTTGTGTTCCAGTATTGTGCCAATAGAATAATCATGTCTGACTTTTTGGTCAATACCCACTGTTCTCCAGAGAAACGCCTTTCTGAGATCCTAGGTAAAATCCTAGGGGCGTCTCCTTTTTGCTGAAAAGCCTCTTGCAAGGTCTTCAGTGATTAGGCTTTCAGACACTACAGCATAAGATAAAATTAAGAGATCTGGGAGGTTAGGAAAACCGGTCTGAATATATCAGATTTCTTGAAAAAGATTCTTTGTATGCTATGTGTTGCTGTTGTTTTTTTGCTAAATCATGTCCGACACTTTTGTGATCCCACGAACTATAGCCCACCAGAGTCCTCTGTCCATGGGTTTTCCCAGGCAAGAATACTGGAGTGGGCTGCCATTTCCTCCTCCAGGGGATCTTCCCAACTCAGGGACCGAACCCACCTTTCCTGCATTGGCAGGCAGATTCTTATACCACTGAGCCACCAGGGAAGTCCACTTGTATGCCACAGGTTGTGTTAAAATGTATGCATACATTTTTCAGTAGGCTTTGCCATAATATCTGAAGCTTGTAAGTGTACTCAGCATAAGTACACAAAGCAAGCCAAGGGAAGCAAAGCATATGTCTTTCGATATATAGTATTTTAGTTATAGCCCTAAATTAATGTCATGTTCTCAAGAGAGTTCTAATTTCATAAATACATTAGAAATTCAAGTAACATCAGAAGGATTGCAGCCATTTTTATTCTACCCATGTTTCTGCCACGCCAAATACAATTGCCTGGGGAATTTATCTTACATTTAGGGACAGAAATTATGACTTTTGCACCATTTGAGCAGCCTCAAATTGGAGGAAAGACTGACCCTTAGGGCAAACATGAGAAGAGAGAATGCATATTTGAGGCAAAACCCAGTTTGTGCCAGGATTTTTTTAACTACAGTACTCTAAACTATGGGGCTTCCCTGGTGGCTCAGCTGGTAAAGAATCCTCCTGCAGTGTGGGAGGCCGAGGTTCAGTCCTTGGGTTGGGAAGATTCCCTGGAGGAGGGAACGGCTACAAATTTCAGGAGAAAAAAGGTCTTTAAACTCTTGGACATTAGAGCCGTTTTTCAAGAACAGGAACTAACCATGTCGTCTACACTGGAGATAGTGTTGACAGTATTGAAGAGCTTCAGCCAGTGTCCAGTAAACAGTCCAGCGCCTGGAGACTGTCAGAAGCCTGAGGGGTTTTGCCTTTGGGCCTCCCACCTTCCAGCCTGGCTCTCTCTGCCCTGGTGAAAGGCTTTCTCACTCCTGGGAGCCAGGCTGGTGGGCCCAGAGCAGCAGTAGAGGGGTAACGAATAGCTGGGAGTCCAGATCCCCTCGTGCGGAGCCCAGGACTTAGGAGAGACAGGCTTTAAGGCTGTGTGTGGTCACTTGCCTGGGAGCTGGGCAGTGTGTACAGAGGCGTGGTCCCTATCAATGGACAGGGAAAGTCCACACACATTACTTGAGCCTTTACACAGGGCAGGTCCCAAAGCCTGCAACCTCCAGCCACCTGACCAGGGAAGGAGGCATGGAGGAGCCCTCTAATCCTTGAGGCAGCGGCTGCTCTTGTTATGAAAACCGTCTCTGGCTTCCTATACTATTTTGATTGTGGGTTCCATTTCCAAAAACCTGTAGTAAAATGAAATTTGTCATCTTCACCATTTTAAGTGTGCCGTTCTGTGGCATGCGTTTCCATTGCTGTGAACCATCGCCACCATCCTTCTCCAGAGCTCTTTGCATCTTGTACAACTGTTGGAAACTCTGTCCCCATCAAACAACTTCTCATCTCCCCTTCCTCCAGCCCCTGGTGACCATTTCACTTCCTGTTTCGAATCTGACTGCTCTAGGGACCTCATATAAGTGGACTCTTATAATTGTCCTTTGGTGTCTGGCTTATTTTACTCAGCATATTGTCCTCAAGGTTCATCCGTGTTGTTGCGTTTTTTAAAAATTTAATTTCTATTTTATTTCACAGTAAGGTGATTCGCAATACTGCGTTATTTTCAGGTGAACAGCAGAGTGACTCATTTATACATATACCCATTCTCTTTCAGATTCTTTTCCCATATAGATTATTATAGAATATTGAGTAGAGCTTCCTGTGCTATACAGTCGGTTCTTGCTGATCATCTACTTCATATATAGCACTGTGTATCCCTGTTGTTACATTTATCAGAATTTCCTTTCTTTTTAAAACTGGAAAATATTCCATTATATGTACATACCACATTTTGTTTATGCATTTATCTGTCAGTGGGATACTTGGGTTGTCGCCACCTTTTTGCTATTGTGAATACTGTTCAGGGGTATAGAAATATCTCTGAGTCTCTTTCAATTCTTTGGGTATATATCTAGAAGTAGAATTGCTTAATCATACTGCAATTCTATTTGTTTTCGAGGAACTGCCATCCTGTTTTTGTAACACTGCCTCACTTTAATGTGCACCAACGGTGCACAAGGATTCCAGTGTTTCCGCATCTCTGCCCCTAGTTATATGTTAGGGGACAAAGCATACCACCGTGACATATCTACTTCATTTCAAAAACTGCCATCATAGCTGGTTTATCTTTTCCCTCCTTCTCTCAAACGTTTCTCTCACATCGATTTTTTCCTATCAAAAGCCCGGTTGGTTTAGTTTTGGCTTGAGGCCTGGGTGCACAGAGTGGCCAGGACACCAGGAATAAGCCTTATCATTTACAATTACCATAAATTATCATACATTATATTGTTGGGGGCATTTTGCTGCTTGCAAAATGCTTTTACATTTGTTACCACTTTGACCCTGTCCTATAAAGTCAGTAAAGCATTTGTTATCATCTCCTCCAAAGATGCAGACATTGGGGCTCGTAGAAGCTCAGTGTCCTGCTTAGGTTGTGTGACCAATGGCACACCTTTTAATTTGTGATACATTTGCTGCTTTTCTCATTATACTGTCAGATTTCTCTTTCCACTCGACAGGCACAGAGATCAGTGTGATTATTCTCTTTCCAGATGTAGGAAGGAAAGAAGCAGCAAGTAACTTCTGACTCAAACACTTAATGTTGCTGTAAAATACACAGCTAGTGTCTGTTTTGGGCTTTGCATGGGGTTCTCTCTAAATTCTCTTGGTCCCACCATTGGCTCCAGCCGCTGCTGCAGCACCCAAGTCCAGGAGGCTTAGACCAGTTTCTTTTCTGTAGAATTAAGAGAGCACTTCACCTTGATTCTGCCCTGGGGTCCCCTGAAGAAACATCTGACTTCATGGTGTGGGGTACCTGTGGGAACTTCTCATTACTCACACCTGTGCACTCTGGAAGAGGGGTGGTGTTACAACTCACGGGATTACCTTTGATCATTTGGAAATGGAAGTGGATAAAGAGATTAATGTCTCCCAGAAAGATGTTTCTGAGATGCATTCCATAAAAGGTCCTTCCAAAAGAGCTGACAGAGGAGGCAGGGGGAAAGAGAGAGAGGTAGCGAAAGAGAGACAGAGAGACTGGACCAAAGAAAGTAAGAAGACTTAAATAAGAAAAACAGACTGAGACACATAGGATAGAATAAGAAAATATAATATGCATGTGATTGGAATTCTGAAGGATGCTGCTGCTGCTGCTGCTAAGTGGCTTCAGTTGTGTCCGACTCTGTGCAACCCCAAAGACGGCAGCCCACCAGGCTCTGCCATCCCTGGGATTCTCCAGGCAAGAACCCTGGAGTGGGTTGCCATTTCCTTCTCCAATGCATGAAAGTGAAAAGTGAAAGTGAAGTCACTGAGTCGTGTCCAACTCTCAGTGACCCCATGGACTGCAGCCCACCAGGCTCCTCCATCCATGGGATTTTCCAGGCAAGAGGACTGGAGTGGGGTGCCATTGCCATCAGTATTAGAAGATAGTGTTGGAGAATTTACTAAACTTGATAAAAGATAAGAATTCTTAGATGTAGGAAGCACAATAAATCACAGAAAAGAGAAATAAAATGAAATCCACACCTCGACATAAAGAAGTAAACTAAAAAACAACAAAGATGATGGGAAGATAGTAAAAGCAGGTAGAAGAGATGGGTCGCTCCCAAAGGAATAGCAACAAAACTGGCAGCTGACTTCACAGCAGGAGCAATGGAAACCCAAGGAAAACGTGACTGTTAACCTAGAATTGTGGCTGTGGGTTAACTATCATGTGAAGGTGGAAATGAAATAAAGACATCTTTAGGGCTTCCCTGTGGTTCAGACGGTAAAGAATGCAGGAGACCCAGGTTTGTTTCCTGGGTTTGGAAGATCCCCTGGAGAAGGGAGTGGCAATCCACTCCAGTATTGCCTAGAGAATTCTATTGACAAAGGAGCCTGGCGGGCTACAGTACATGGGGCTGCAAAGAGTCAGACACAAATGAGCGACTATACTTTTTCTTCTTTAGGGAGCCAAACTGCAAGAGTATTTATCAGCAAAAGGCGTTCACAAAGAATTTTTGTACTTCAGAAAAAGGAAATACATTCCAGATGTATTCCAGAAAAAAAGAAAACTGATCCCAGAAGATGTGAGAGTCAAGAATGAAGAATAAGCAAAAACTGTAAAATAATAATAACACTTCTAATTTTCAGAGGAAAAAATTCAAACTAAAATGTTGCATGATGTCATGTAAGATGGAGAAATGATAATTGAAGAGTTCAAAAGCCCTTTATTGTTCAAGAGAAGCACAGAGATATAAAAATTTAGAATTTCCAGTTACCTATTCATATTACAAGCTTAAGAATAATTACTGGAAGAAAAAAATAGAATGTATAATTCTTATAACAGGAAATATAAAACAATGGAAAATTTCCCTTAATCAATTTAAGGGAAGCAGAAAAGATACTAAAAAAAAAAAAAAAGGCCAGTAGAAAGTTCACAATTAAATAGCAGAAGTTCAGTTCAGTTCAGTTCAGTTGCTCAGTCATGTCTGACTCTTTGTGACCCCATGGACTGCAGCACTCCAGGCCTCCCTATCCATCACTAACTCCCGGAGTTTACTCAGACTCATGTCCATTGAGTTGGTGATGTCATCCAACCATCTCATTTTTCTGTTGCCCCTTTCTCCTCCTGCCTTCTATCCTTCCCAGCATCAGGGTCTTTTCTAATGAGTCGATTCTTTGCATCAGGTGGCCAAAGTACTGCAGTTTCAGCTTTAGCAGCAGTCCTTCCAATGAATATTCAGGACTGATTTCCTTTAGGAAGGACTGGTTGGATCTCCTTGCAGTCCAAGGGATGCTCAAGAGTCTTCTCCAACACCACAGTTCAAAAGCATCAATTCTTTGGCACTCAGCTTTCTTTATAAAAATAATGGTTATAATTACACACTAGTTATTTAGTAATTAAATGAAGCATTTTTACAAATGAAAAGATGGTGGTTGTCAGATTGAATATAAATAACCAGATGTTGCAAACTGACAGACAGGGGGCAGTTTTGAGAGGGGTTCAGGAACTAAGGCTGCCCTGTAGATGGGTCCTGTATGAGGCAGAAACGGCCCAACCCCAGTGCTCCCAGCATGGAGGAACTGCCAGAGTGAGGCGTGACCCAGGGGTGAGTACCACTATGGACCAGAAGATGTGACATCATCAGTTACTCTCAAAATGTGAGAAGCACATGTCTATGGCCACCACAGAGAGACGTGTCTCCATATTTAAAAGAGGGGCCTTGGGATAGCTTTGTAGGTTTTGCTGAGTAAGGGTTCTGCTGTTTTCAACTGAGATTTAGGTAGAGGAGAGAGTGATTAGAGAGAAGGTTGGTAGCAAGAATTATAGGGTGCTCTGAGGGAGAGGGTGCAGACCAGTCACTTCATGCAAAGAAAGGGGTCTGGAGAACTACCTGGAAGGTTGGCAGGGATCAGCTGGGGTTTGGGGACATGTATGAACTCAGACAGTCCTGACTCCTACATGATAAGCTTCAAAGAGCCAGGCTGGTCAAAGCTGCCTGCGACCAGGAAACGAGGAGGGTGTGCGGCTGTGGCCATGACCTGGATGGACCGGGTGGAAGGCGGCTGGGTCCACCTGCTCAGACATGTGATGCCTGCAGAGTTGCATGATCAGTGAGAAGCTTACCTGGAAGCCAGGACCAGGACAGGCTCCCCACCAAGCCATCCTGGAGCAGCCAGTCTGCACGAAGCCAGGGGAAGAGGTAGAACAAAGAAGAAAACGGCCTTTCCCTTCCCCAGGCAGGTTGAGGGCTTTGGGCCCGCTGGGAGCTGGTGGCTGGCAGGAGAGGCAGGAGGCAGGCAGGCTCAGGTGCAGTGAGACCGCAGTTTTGACTTGGATTGTACTGGACTTTTTAATATCAGAGAATCAGACTGTTTATTAACAGCTGAAAATGACAGGAAAAGCTATGAGGTCTGCCCTAGATTCTTCTCGAGGAGACAGGAGATCTGTTAGAATAATTTTAAAAGACAGTGGTGGAAAAAGGTACTGTACCGTTTCGTGATTTCCCTTTACCAAGTAGTCCAGCGGTGCTTCAAATATTAACTGGTGTAAAATACTGCTTAATGTGGTAGTTAGGACAAAGACCCCTAAAAAGTTGAAAGTGAAAGTGTTAGTCGCTCAGTCCTGTCCGATTCTTTGTTATCCCATGGACTGTAGCCTGCCAGGCTCCTCCATCCCTGGAATTCTCCAGGCAAGAATACTTAAGTGGGTGGCCATTCCGTTCTCCAGGGGATCTTCTTGACCCAGGGATCGAACCCAACTGAGCCACCAAGAAAACACTCCTAATTAGGGCGGGGACCAGCACCCACATTTCATTTTTATAAGGGCAAAGGCTTATCCCACTGATATTTGAACCCGAGGCAGCGGAAGTCCTCTGACCTGGCTTACCTCTTGAAGCCTGCCACACGAACTACTTAGGGAAGCCGGGAGCACTTCTTTGAGAAATAAACCAACATATTTATTCCCGAGAGGCTCTCTGGCACCCCTCGACCAGTGTTAGCCGCATTTGGTGTTTATTAGACACAGATAAACCCGATTCTCGAAAGAAACGCCTGCATTTTTCACAAACCTTTCCAGAGGTCAACTTGGGGCCCCTCCTTCATCAGGAGTCCCAGTGCCCTCCACGTTCCTCGTGCTAGGTCCCAATTCCTGCTGCAGCTCATACTGGAAGCTGTCCCCAGGGGAGAAGAGCAGACCCCTACTCCTTGAAGCCCCCAGCCCCTGGGGGCGCCGGGACGTCGGGGGGCCGCTGCGGCGCGGAGCCGGAGCGAGACGGCGCGCGCACGGCGTCCCAGGGGCCGGCAGAGGGCGCTGCGGCCTCCCCGGCGGGGCTGCGGGGCTGCGGGGCGCGGGTCCCGGCGTGTGCATCTCGGGGAGGCCCGGACGGGGAGCGCGCCTCTCTGCCCGCCCGCCCGCGCGGTCCCCGCCGCCCGCACCTCTCCGGCCAGGCGCGCGGGGTGCGCGGCGCGCTCCGAGGCCCGCGCTTCGCCGCACCCGCTCCTACCCCGCCCCGCCGCTTCTCTTTGTCCCGGCAAGGCAGCCGGAGGGGCGGCCGCTGCATCCGTTGGGGGGCTTCAGCCTCCGGGTCCGCGCTACCCCGCCTCCCCCGCGCTCCGAGCCTGGGCGGTGCCGGCGCGGGGTGAGCGCGGGGCGCGAGCGGGCGTGGGCGGGCGGCGGCGGGGACCGCGCGCGGGGGGCGCCCCTGCCTCCTCCGCCCGCGCCGCCGCCGCCGCCGGCTTCTCCCCGCAAGTTTGTGGCCCCCCCACCCCCGTCTGCGGACCTGCGCGGCCGCTTGGCCGGGTCCAGACCTGTCGCCAAAGAGGAAAACTCGAGCTGGAGGCGGAGGAGGCGTGCGGGAAGCCGGTCCGCAATGAGCCTCTCCATCAGGGCAGCGTGGCTTCCGGCACCTCCCGAGGCTCTTTCCCACCCAGGTGAGCGGAATCTCCTCTGCCCCGTCCGGCCGGGTCTGGCGGGGCCCCGGGGCCGGCGCTCTCGGACCCTGCGCGGAGCCGGGGAGCGCCGGCCGCGGGGGCGCTGGGCGGCGCGGGGTTGATTTGGGCTTTTCTGCCATCCGAGCGCTTGTTCTTTCTTGCCTGCATCACCTGCTCCGGCTGAGGTTTTTTTGCAGCTCCTCCGGCACCTTCGCATGCTGTCAGGTTAAACATCCTCTGTTTTCGAAGGGCTGGTAGGTTGGTTCAGCCGAATCTCTACCTCTCTATCCCCCACCCCCACCTCAACAACACCCCCAGCTTTGGATAATTTGTTCTGCCTCTTCGTCTTAATTTAGTATGAATGTGTTATTTCCTTTGAGCTGTGTAATGGTAAAGCAGCGAAGCGGTTTGCTACATCCATTTTTTTTTTCTTTTTTTTTCTTTTTTTTCATTCTGAGCCTGTGCACAGAAGGAATTTCAGGCGCACAAGTGATGTTACTACCATTCTATTTTAAATACAAACACGGAAAGAAGTACTCTTGGCAGGGTACCAAAGGCGCCTGTACTCTGTGTTATATAAGTGCTTTTTTAAAAAATATTTGCTCATTGGTAAAGTTATAAAAGGAATTACCAGAGCTCTGAAGAGAGGGTGAAGAGAAGTCAGAGCCACAATTTCTGCTTTAAACCAAAACTTTCCTGGAAGATGAACATGGTCTTAGCTGGAGATAGCCTTAAAGATAACATAGGGCCCTTTCTTTGAACTCATTAGGTAAAACTGTAAAACGTTAAAAAAAAAAAATAGAACAGTTTTGTAAAGGCTCTTGAGAGATTTGGTGAAAATTCTTTAACTATGTATTGATAGTAATAAAAAAGATCCCACAGATTTTCTTTGTGGCTTTTAAACTAGTGACTTATTTTATTTTTTATAGTTGATGGAAACTTAGTAATTATGAGCTGCCAGTTATTAAAGATTTAAATAACCTTTAATATCTCTACTTGTGTTTACAGATTTTTTTTTTCAGGGAAGAAGACAGAAGTAGGAATATCAAGTATACTGATGTCTGGGCACTTCATTTTGTGACCCACACCTCAGTGTTCTATTCTAATTGGGTTTTGGTGATGCTGTGATATTTGGAATGTTAAAAACCCCCTAGTGATTCCAGTCTGTAGCTGAGGTGAGACCCATAGGATAGCACTGTTTCTTCTAATTTGTCACTTTGTAGCCCAAGGTGTGGCTACAGTAGGTTTAAAGAAAGTAAAAAATAAGTGGTTAGAAATATGGGGAGAGAAAAATGGTATAAGAAGGGAGATATGTTGAAGCATTATAGCATGTTCACTTCTGTATTTTGTCAAAATATCTTCTTGATTTTTTAAAAATCCACAAGGAGTACTTGATATTGTTGTTTAGTTGCTAAATCATGTCTGACTCTGTGCGACCGCATGGACTATAACCCGCCAGGCTCCTCTGTCCATGGGATTTCCCAAGCAAGAATACTGGAGTGGGTTGCCATTTCCTCCTCCAGGGGATCTTCCCGTCTCAGGGATCCAACCTGCGTCTCCTGCGTTGGCAGCTGGGTTCTTTACCACTGAGCCACCAGGGAAGTCCCCCGGTAGTTGATGTTTATCGGGATACATCGTCCCCTGTTGACTAAGTTGGGGAGTGGGACATCTCTCTGTGCAGAAGTGACAGTGATGTTGAGTCGTGGTGTCAAGATACTCCTTTCTGTTTACATGGAAAGACGGTCAAATTTTATTAAAATATCATTCTTTCTATCACATTCAACACTCATTAAGTGAATACAGACTAGCCAAAAAAGTGCAAAAAAGCTTTTATTGTCTTTAAGATTGGAACTAAACCTGGCTGCTGAATCAGTGTTTTCTTTCTACCTTATGTAATTCCCAATATTGCAGTCTAGGGGTGGATCTTATGGGTGGTTTGTGAAGGCTTATGTAAGAGCTGCGACTATGCTTTTCGTATTCTGTGAAACTCCCTGTTTTGGCTATTACATAATTGACACAGTGCTGGATCGGAGAAGCCCAAACAGGGAAAGGATGTAAAGCCCAGCCCAGCACAGGCGCTTTCATAATGAATCGCTGCTGCCAAATTAGAGGGAACAGCAGGGACAGAGGTTTGTGAAAGAGAGATAAGAATAGCGTCCAGAGGACCCATGTAAGAGACGACAGTTCTGCTTAGCGGTTTTCTGGAGATTTTAATGCTGCCGTATTAACCTCTCTAGCCTTTTGTGTCTCCCAGCAGAGGCGCCTTGACTGGGAAGCTAATGAATGTTAAGCTTCAGGGGCCCTTACTCTGGCTCCATCCAAGCCCCCGGGAGGGACACTGGCAGCGTGCTCTCATGACCACAGAAGTTTGCATTTGTAATTGTGGATTTTTTTTTTTTTTTAATAAGGAAGACACTCTCTGCCTCTCACCTCCTGTACGTCATATAACTGTAAGGCTCTACAAACCCTGAATCTCCCGTTTCCTAATTATGTTCACATGTTCACTTTCAAAAATGCTTTTTCTTATTTCAACATCTGAAGTCTTATGAAAAGACAAAAAAAATATCTGGCCAGTATTGTAGCTGAGCTGCCGAGAAAATGCATATTGCTAATACCAGGGCTGAGTGGTGTTATCAGGAATCAGGTGGTTACCTGGAGAAACAGCTCTGCCTTGTGAACACACACACACAGGGACTTTTTTGGATGTTGGTGTAAGCCAGAGGCAGAGAAAAGCTGGGACGGAGGCGGGTAAGAAAGAAAGTGGGTTAAAGCTCTTCTACATCTCAGAGAGATGGCTGCAGAGGGGAAAGGGAGAAAAAAATGAACTACCAAAAGCTGCTTCATTAATAAAATTAATAACAACAGATAGCATCAGCTCCATAGGAGACCTTCCTGTAAACTCCTTAGGCTCTGTCTTTAATATGAATTCTAAACAGGGAGCAAACTCAGGCCTGGAAAATATCCTGCAGGAAACAAGTGCAGGCTGGGAAGGGCTGGGATGAACGGCTGACGTATTCCCATTAGCAGTTTTATGGATAAATGGAAGACTGTAATGTCCACCACAGGAATGTTTGAGAGGCAGTTGTTGAAATGGGTGGAGGGTTTTCCTTTTCTCTGAAGTATTTCTACTTCATATCTGAATTAAGATTCCTCAGATCTTACCATCTTGACCCCTTCTCACCAACCCTCATACCCCTTCCACCCACTTATTTGTCCATCCACCCACCCACCCCATTTACCTGCCTACCTAACCACCCACCCACCCACCCATCTACCCATCCACCTATTCACCCACCCACCATTCATCCATCCAGCTTCCCACCTGTCACCCACCCACCCATCCATCCACTCACCCATTTATCCATCCAACTACCCACCCATCACCTGCCCACCCATCCATCCACTCACCCACCTGTCGCCCACCCAGGCACCTGTCCATCTACCCATCCAAACATCCATCCAGCCATCCACAAATACACTCCCTTTGACCAAACTTTAGTTTGGCTTCTGGAACTGTGCTGGGGCTTATGAGGGGGGCCTGGTGCTGTCAGCAGGCTCATGGCCAGCGCTTCCCCACAATAGCACCCACCCCTCTAATTCGCTTGCGGTGATTTCTCAGACCTGCCCTGGAACCCTCCTCTTTGGTGATGTGAGGTTGTGTTCCTCTTGGGCCTTGGGTGGTGTGTTGGTTTGGGATCAGGTACGCCTGAGGGCCTTGCAGGGCAGCTGGAGTCCAGTCCACACCACTACATAAACCAGGAGTAGAGAGGAGGTTGTGTGTCTTCGATGATGGTTCCCACTGGCTTGTAGGAGAGGGGCTGGCAGGAGAGTCTCATTTCAGCCCGGTTTCTGCAGTTCCCTTGGAACAAGTGGTTAAGTGAAGAATGCTGACACTGGGAACTCTATGGCTCTTTCTTCGGGGATATCAAGAACTTAGAGCAACTCTGGAGGTGAAACTGAACCCCAGAGCACCTCTGGGGTCTGAAGGTGTTGGGGTTGGTTAGGGTCTGAGAAGGGGCAAGTGCTCATTGGCTGGTGAGGCTCCTGTGTGCTCAGATGGCTGCCCCATGTGTACTAATCAGAAGATGTGTGTTGACTTGGCAGCAAGTGGTCGTGGATCCCTCAGTGGAAAAGGTGAGAAGCCAGTAGGGGAGCAGCAAGCAGGAACTCTCTGCTGGAGAAAGGCCTAGCCTTCCGGGGTGCATGGGGGACGGGGTGGGGACAGGATCCGCAGCTGTTTACTTCATCAAGCCATTAGCGAATAATCATTTCTATCCCTGACATAGCCAAGGAAATCCTCCGTATAGATTAAGTCTTCTTGGGTTGTTTGCTGGCAGGTTGGAGCATAAGGGCAGCCTGGAGGAATGAGCACACAGGTAGGTGGCATTAGGAAGATGGCATGAGTAGGAGGTTGACGGCATTTGGAAGGCTGTGTGTATAGGAGGCTGGCGGGCTTACGTTTTCTCTGTGCCTGTCATTTGCTGTGTGTGGTCTCTCACATGGCAGGCTTCTCTCACATATCGCCTACTGTGTTTGGAAAATGCGGGGGTTGAAGGTTATTCTTGGGTGTGTTATACTCTTCCCTTAGCTTTTGTAAGCGAGCCCTCTTCTTATTGGCTGTTGTTACGTAATTGTTGTTGTTCAGTCGCTAAGTCATGTCCGACTCTTTGGGACGTAAAAGCATGCCAGGCTTCCCTGTCCTTCACCGTCTCCTGAGTTTGCGCAGACTTGTGTCCGTTGAGTCAGTGTTGCCGTCCAGCCATCTCATCCCCCATTTCCCCCTTCTCCTCCTGCCCTCAGTCTTTGCCAGCATCAGGGTTAGATGATGGATCAGTTGCATATACTATGCATAGTGGTAATATGACACTCTTAGTCCCTCTGGACTGCTGTAACAACATACATCAGACTGGTGCCTTACATACAGCAGACATTTATTCTCACTGTTGTGGGTTCTGGTCGGCCCAGGATCGTGGTGCTGGCAGGTCTTCTAAGGGGCTGCTTTTTGCTCTGTCCTCACTTGATGGAAGGAGCAGGTCAGATGCTCTCTGGGGCCTCTCTTATTAAGGTACCAATCTCATTCATGGGCTTCCCAGGTGGCTATAGTGGTAAAGAACCTGCCTGCCAATACAGAAGCATGAGAGATGTGAGTTCGATCCCTGGATGGGGAAGAGCTCCTGGAGGAGGAAATGGCAACCACTCCAGTATTCTTGCCTGGAGAATCCCATGGACAGAGAAGCCTCGCCGGCTACAGTTCATGGGGCCCCAAAGAACTGGACAAAGAGTCGCTGAAGCAACTTAGCATGCTCGTGCAGTCTCATTCTGTTGAAGGTTCTGCCCTCATGATCCACTCACCTCCCAAAGTCCCCACCTCCTAACACCATTATCTTGGGCATTAGGTTTTTAACATATGAATTCTGGAGAAACTCAAACATTCAGATTGTAGTATATATTTAACCAATACTTTATGTATGGAAACCTATTGATTTTAAGATATAATTGTGTAACTGGGCACTTTTCGAGCTTCGATCAATTCTAACCTCTTTTTGATTATTTTTCTTGAATTTCCTAGGTAGACAATCATATCATTTATAGGTAATTATTATTTTGGTTTCTTTTCTTATTTCTGTTTCATGTTTTATTGCCAGAGTTTAGACTAGATAGGAGAAGAGATTGTTAACTCAGCCTGTTGAGTGACTTTTTAAAATATACGATTGAGTTTTGTTCTCTAGGTCGATGTGCTTCTCCTGTCCCGTAGCGGGTAGGTTGTATGACCCTTCAGGGTTTCTCCTTATTAGTCTTGTGATCCTTTGTGCACCTGAAGACTCGTTGCACTGTAAGTTCAGTCTCCTTAGACAAACAAAGCAGTGTGTACACATAGTCATTAGAGGAGAGGCAGCAGTGCATGTGATGAGGACGGAGCCAGTACTGATGACAGGTTGGTGTTGACTTGGAGAACTTTGACTCGCCTGCAGAGATGAAAAGCCAACATAGTGTATTAGCTTCTATGAAGGCTGTAATAAGGCAAGTGATTTGTCCAGAAACATGCTAGGATTGATATAGTGATTTAAATGTTTTTCAAAAGTAATATGGCTGAAGCATGGAGTACAGAGCCTTGGATTATAAGAAATGGCAATGAAACAGCAGAAGCAAATAACGAACACGTCATAGAGAAGTTAAATTTTTATGCTTGACCAGACTTACTGCAAAATACTGATCTGAAAACTTAATATGAGAATTGCTGTTAAATGACAGTGTAAGAGAAGTAATCTCAAATCATCCAGAATTAATTATCTTTGTACGAGGCTGTTTGAAATTACTCAAAATAGCTTCTGAAGGCAGATAACCCTTCTTTACACACAAATAATTGCCTTCTCAGGTTGTAAATGCTGCATATTAAACCAAGCATATTTTTGTACCTAATTCTCATATTTCTATCAGTTTATTTTATGGGGAAGCCAATTTGAGAACTGAAATCATGCAACAGAATAATTGTGGTTGAAATGAATATTTCTAAGCTTGATGCGTTTTGTCTTCGTGTTGCATAATATCTTAGGAAGTATGTATGACAGACATGCCAAAGATTGCATTTAATTTCCTAAAGACTCTAGTATTAACAAATTTTATATTAGTCTAACTGATAGCTAGTAATATGTTTTGTACTGAGAGAGTCAATATGCTTCTACCAGCAGAGGAAGTTAGTTTAATATAACTACTTTGTGCTCTGCTCCCAAACTGCATACTATCATTTTGGCAACTATCCAAGGTATTGTAATGTTAATGTGAGTTAGAACTAATATCTCACTTTAGAGAGTTAAAACAGAAGAAAGCAGATATGTGGTCTGAAAATCACCTTTGTGCAAGGTTGGGACTAGAAAGAGATGAGTCAGGCAGTTGCCTCAAGCACAAAGTTTAAGGGGATGTTAAAAACCTAAGCAATAAAAATAAACAATATTTTAATATGGTTAAAAAATGAAAAATAATGCAAAAATTCATGAACTAATTAGCAAACATTTAAAAAAAACGAACATTTTAAAGAGTCTTTTGTGTAAGACTCCAATATGGCATATGATGACTAATCATGTTACTGATCATATTAAAAAAAAATTTTGCTGATCGTGTTTTAAACTTTTGATATTGTTCACCATGATTTTTTTGCATTGATTTTTAATTTTAAAAATATCATTTATCTTGGTACCACCTTTGGAATATTAGAGTAAGGACATTCTGTAAATTATTTTTTTCCAAAACAGTATGAGGACAAAATTTCACTGAGTGAGGCAAAAATTCTCAAAGCTGAAACAAAAAGACTCTTAGAAGAAAACACAGAAGTAAATTTTCGTAATCTTAGACTAGGCAATGGTTTCTTAGCTATGAAATCAAAAACATATAAGTAGCAAAAGAAAACACATTTAGGTTGGGCGTCATAAAAATGGGTTTTATAGAGGATCATCAACAAAAAGCCCATAGAAGGGTAGCAAATTTTTACAAATTATGTATGTAATAAGAACTTGTATACCAAATAGATCAAGAATGGTTGCAACTCAATTATATAAAGATAGAAAGTGAAAGTCGCTCAGTTGTGTCTGACTCTTTGTGACCCCATGGACTGTACAGTCCATGGAATTCTCCAGGCCAGAATACTGGAGTGGGTAGCCTTTCCCTTCTCCAGGGGATCTTCCCAACCCAGGGATCGAACCCAGGTCTGCATTGCAGGCGGGTTCTTTACCAGCTGAGCCACAAGGGAAGCCCTTATAAAGATAAACAACCCAATTAAAAGTTGGGCAAAGACTTCAAGTGGATATTTCTCCAAAGAAGATATACTAATGGCAATTCTACCTATTAAAAGGTGGTGAGCCTTGGTTATTCAGTTCAGTTGCTCAGTCGTGTCCGACTCTTTGCGACCCCATGAATTGCAGCGTGCCAGGCCTCCTTGTCCATCACCAACTCCTGGAGTTCACTCAAACTCACGTCCATCGAGTCGGTAATGCCATCCAGCCATCTCATCCTCTGTCGGCCCCTTCTCCTCCTGCCCACAATCTCTCCCAGCATCAGAGTCTTTTCCAATGAGTCAACTCTTCGTATGAGGTGGCCAAATTACTGGAGTTTCAGCTTTAGCATCAGTCCTTCCAGAGAACACCCAGGACTGATCTCCTTTAGAATGGACTGGTTGGATCTCCGTGCAGTCCAAGGGACTCAAGAGTCTTCTCCAACACCACAGTTCAAAAGCATCAGTTCTTCAGTGCTCAGCTTTCTTCACAGTCCAACTCTTACATCCATACATAACCACTGGAAAAACCATAGCCTTGACTAGATAGACCTTTGTTGGCAAAGTAATGTCTCTGCTTCTAAATATGCTGTCTAGGTTGGTCATAACTTTCCTTCCAAGTATTGATGACTGTTGTAACCCTTATCCATTGTTGGTGGAACTGTGAAACAGTGTGGTCACTTTGGAAAATTATTGCTGGTTACTTAAATTATAAACATAGAGATATAATACAGTCAGCAATTTCCTTCCTAAGCATATACCTAAGAGAATTGAAACTTATACACCAGTTTGTGTGTAATATAAAAACTTATACACCAGTTTGTGTGTAATAGCCCCAAACTGGAAACAGTCCTGGTATCCATCAGCTGATGAATGGGTAGAATGTGGCATGTTCATAGAATAGAATGTTAGTCATTCATAAAAAGGAGTGAAGTACAGTCTCATGAGACAACATGTGTGAACTTGGAAACATTTTAAGTGGAAGAAGTCAGACATTAAAGGCCACATGTTATGTGTTCCATTTATATCAAATGTCCAGAATAGGCAGGTTTGTAGAGAAAAAATAGATTAGTGGTTGTCAGATTCTGGGCATAGGGAGAATAATGGGGTACCTACTAATGGGGACAGGGTTTCTTTGTGGGACAGTGAAAATGTCTTTGAATTTGATAGTGAAAAATTTAGTGAGTCTGTTAAAACCACTGAATTGTACCCTTTAAAATGGTACATTTTATGGTATGTTAGTTGCATATCAGTTAAGCTGTTATTTAAAAATGTATTCACCTTGGTTACTGTGTGTTTTGGTTCCTCTTAAATTTCATGCCAGAGGCAAAGGCTTTGTTGCACCTTAGACCTGACCCCTGTGTTATTAACAACAGGCTTGTTGCCTTTGAATTGAGTCAGATATCTAGGTCAGAAGATCAGAAACCTCAGGAAGGTTGGTCCTTATGTGTGAGGCAGCAGCAATGATACTAGAGAAGGAAACTCCAGTGAGTTGGTAGAACCTTGAGAGCAACATTGTGTGAGCTTTTAGTGGGGGCTTCCCCAGGTGGCCCTAGTGGTAAAGAACACCCCCCACTACCCCCCAACCTGGTCAGTGCAGAAGACATAAGAGACGTTGGTTTGAGCCCTGGGTTGGGAAGATCCCCGGAGGAGGGCATGGCAACCCACTCCAGTGGGTTGAATCCCAAGGACAGAAGAGCCTCGTGGGCTACAGTCCATGGGGTCACAGAGAGTCAGACACGACTGAAGCAACTTAGCATGCATGCAAAATCTGTGCGTTCCGCAGGGCCCTGCTGCATATCAGTCACGGGAGTGCCGTCTGGCGTCCATGGTTCTATAATCACTGGGAAAAGCCAACATCATTGTAACAGATATTTGTTTTTAATTTTAAACTTTTTATTCTATAGTGGGGATAGCTGATTAACAATGTGGTAGTTTCAGGTGAACAGCGAAGGGACTCAGCTGTATATATCCATGTATCCGTTCTCCCCCAAACTCCCCTCCTATCCAGGCTGCTATAACATTGAGCAGAGTTCCCTGAGCAGTAGGTCCTTGTTGATTTTTCCATTTTAAATATAGCAATGTGTACATGTCCATCCTACACTCCCTAGCTGTCTCTTCTCCCTGTCTACCATAAGTTCGTTTATTCTGTAAGTCTGTGTAGCAGATTGTGTAATAAGGAGGAGACAGGCTATACTTTATAGAGTAGCACTGTCCAACAGAAATACAGTGTGAGCCACATTAATGTTTCTAGTAGCCATATTAAAAAGGAAAACAGTAGATAGGATGGATTTAAATAATTTTATTTAACCTAATCCATCCAAAATATTATCTTCCAGATAATTGATATTAAAAATAGGGAATGAGAAATAGACAGATGGTCTAAAAAGAGGTCAAAAGGTTTATTTTGCAACTGACAGCAAGTTCATACAAAAAAAAAAAAAGCAACTCAACAATAGGAGCTCATTTAACAGGTCTCCTGGTAGGAGGGAAGATTATTTAGGTGCTTTCTGCTCCATTTCAGAAGACACAGCTTGTGAACATGTGGATTTTTGTACACCAGGTGCTCACACGGCCTCTGCTCCATTGGATTTAGTCCCAGCAGCACTGGGCACCCCATGTGACATCCATAGCGGTAGGGGTGGTTGTGGTGGGGTTCATAGCAGTGGGAGGTGGTGGGAGTACTGGTTGGGAATGTCCTGAGATAGACGGGTTACTGAGTATATTATTAAAAATAATGTAATAACATACTTAGCCGAGAGGGAGTTGGCAGTAAATAGGGACCAGGTGGGAAGAAGGAACCAGAAACGTGCTCTCAGCCCTTCCAAACGCTGGAGGCGATTCATTTCTTGTCTTCTAGGTGCCCTGAAGATGTGCTGGGTTGGAATGGAAACAGTTTATACCCAGACTCCCTGATGCATCTCAGAAAAATGACGTGTGCACAGCGATAGGTAGTTTTGAAGATTTAATTGTTTCATAATCACTGGGTTTTCCAATTCTGTCTATTTTCTTGTTTGGAAAAATGGTAAAATTGTCATTTTTTCAGGTAATAAAATGGTTGAGTAACAGTAATTTTATATGAGTCAGCCTAATAATAGTAGGCATTCTGTGGTCTCTTGCAGTAGCATTTGGGAGGAAAATTTGTGTCTTTTCTACCACCTAACAACTATTCTTCTCACTGGGCAATTTAGAGATTTTGCTGATTTATTTTGAAATATGGTTTTATTAAGGATTTAATTAATATTGTTAATACTGTAGTATCTATAGTTGCTCTGGCTTTTTATTTCTCCTGAATACTAAGAATATAAGAAGCATAACAAGTATAAATTTCATACAATTTAAGAAAATTAAGATCTGGAAAATGGACATGATTATTCATGTATCAGAGGTGTTCTTCCCTTGATAAAAGCCTTAAGTCCTTAAGATCCTTCATTTATATGGTGTATTTAAGAATCAGTTTTCAGATCATTAACTACTTGAGGGATTAAGATAGAAAGAAAATTGAAGTCATGTAATCCATTGAGGATTAATCTGAATGTAAGATTAAGTATCTCTGAAATCCTAGCCAATGGAAAAATGTTGAGTTTATTGAAACAACTCCCATTATGAAGAGCTTATTTGTGGCGCAGTTATTGTCTAGATTCAAGAACTCCTGAACTAACTGTAGCTTCCTAGTGAGACGCAGCAGTGTAGTGAAGTACTGTTTACACATCCCCGGATCCTGCCCCTTTCTTCTGAATTTTCCTGTCCCCTTTCCTTTTAAGGTTTCCACACGTGAATTGTCAACCAGGGCAAATTGTCACCAATGGCAGTAAAACTGGTTTTCTGTGGATCAAGGTAAGTTTATATGGATTTCTATTCAATTTATAATTTCACTTGACTGGGACACATAGTTGCCTCTTAAATGTTGTGTGAGACTTCTTGGTACTCCAAGTAAATCGCTGGTGCTGAATTTGGGTAAATATTATTAATGATGCAAGTGAATTAAACTGGATTTTCATGTGAAAGCGTAATTTAGTTTTGCTTTTTTTAAGATGTGAGAATTATATTCAGACATGTATTGCAACTCCAGTTCAAGCAACGTGTTTTGTTAACGATTTTAAAATTGAGGAGTGTGTCTGCAAAGACATCTCTTTCGTAGGGGTGATTAATCTTTTTCAGCGACAAAAGGTTGTGGCGTGGTTGTTAACATGTGTTTAATAATATCAGTTGACAGAAATAGGACAAGATGATGCAGTCGTTTTTAAGGGCTTGCTTTGATTAGAGAATGTACTTCTTGAGAGAGAAAGACCAGATTGGGAGGGGAAAAGTTAATGAAATGCAAACAGAGTTCATTAAATGACACACAGAAGCTTTACTGAACCACCAAGATTGCGGAAAGTTTAAAACATTTGAGACACTTGAGAGAGGCTTTTCTGAAGGCTGTTCTAGCCCATATGGCATTTTGTCCAAATTTGACAGAAGTGTCTCTTCCATGGACCTTTTACTTCCATCTGATGGAGAATGGTTGGACTGTACTAATTTTTAGAACGAGGTACTTTATTGCCATATGCTGGAAACTTGTAATATAAGTAAATTAGCCATCTTTAAGTCATTAAAGTTACGATAAAAATACCGACAATTTTTTAAATGATGTGATTGGAGTCCCCTTGAATGTGGTGGCCTTGCACCGTTTACAGCCCTCTGTAAACTTGTTTTATTCTCTGGACAGATTCTAAGGAAGGGAGGCTTTTTATTGAGTTCTGCTCCTTGAAGACAGTAGAAAGAAGTAATAGCTTGGGGAGTGGCTTTGACTGGACACTTGGATTGATTGAAAGAAACTTATCAGAGGGACAGTGGCTACTGTAGGTTTGGAGGCCAGAGGGGTGGCCTGAGTTTTCTAGGCGTAAAACTCAGGAGGGAAAACCTAAACCATGTTTTAAACCAAATTAATGGCCAAGTTAATGCAGTCCTTGGAAGGAAAGTGATGACCAACCTAGATAGCATATTCAAAAGCAGAGGCATTACTTTGCCAACAAAGGTCCATCTAGTCAAGGCTATGGTTTTTCCAGTGGTCATGTATGGATGTGAGAGTTGGACTGTGAAGAAAGCTGAGCGCTGAAGAAATGATGCTTTTGAACTGTGGTGTTGGAGAAGACTCTTGAGAGTCCCTTGGACTGCAAGGAGATCCAACCAGTCCATTCTAAAGGAGACCAGTCTTGGGTGTTCATTGGAAGGAATGATGCTAAAGCTTAAACTCCAGTACTTTGGTCACCTCATGTGAAGAGTTGACTCACTGGAAAACACTCTGGTGCTGGGAGAGATTGTGGGCAGGAGGAGAAGGGGCCGACAGAGGATGAGATGGCTGGATGGCATCACCAACTTGATGGTTGTGAGTTTGAGTGAACTCTGGGAGTTGGTGATGGACAGGGAGGCCTGGCATGCTGCAATTCATGGGGTCGCAAAGAGTTGGACACGACTGAGCAACTGAACTGAACTGAATGCAATTCAGTGATAGAGAATGTGTGCTTCAAATTTCAAGCACTTCTAAGGCGGTTTTATTCTGTAGATCATCGTCTCTGTAATATTCTTGTTCTTAAGGACTATTTAAACTTGGGTTTTGGCGGGAGAAATATCAATAACCTCAGACACGCGGATGACACCACCCTTATGGCAGAAAGTGAAGAGGAACTAAAAAGCTTCTTGATGAAAGTGAAAGAGGAGAGTGAAAAAGTTGGCTTAAAGCTCAACATTCAGAAAACTAAGATCATGGCATCTGGTCCTATCACTTCATGGGAAATAGATGGGGAAACAGTGGAAACAGTGTCAGACTTTATATTTTTGGGCTCTAAAATCACTGCAGATGGTGATTGCAGCCATGAAATTAAAAGATGCTTACTCCTTGGAAGGAAAGTTATGACCAAGCTAGATAGCATATTGAAAGGCAGAGATATTACTTTGCCAACAAAGGTCGGTCTAGTCAAGGCCATGGTTTTTCCAGTGGTCATGTATGGATGTGAGAGTTGGACTGTGAAGAAGGCTGAGCACTGAAGAATTGATGCTTTTGAGCTGTGGTGTTGGAGAAGACTCTTGAGAGTCCCTTGGACTGCAAAGAGATCCAACCAGTCCGTTCTAAAGGAGATCAGTCCTGGGTGTTCTTTGGAAGGAATGATGCTAAAGCTGAAATTCCAGTACTTTGGCCACCTCATGCGAAGAGTTGACTCATTGGAAAAGATCCTGATGCTGGGAGGGACTGTGGGCAGGAGGAGAAGGGGATGACAGAGGATGAGATGGCTGGATGGCATCAATGACTCAATGGACGTGAGTCTGAGTGAACTCTGGGAGTTGGTGATGGACAGGGAGGCCTGGCGTGCTGCGATTCATGGGGTCGCAAAGAGTCGGACACGACTGAGCGACTGAACTGAATTGAACTGAACTGAAACTTGAGGTTTTCCCCAGGAAAACGGAGTTGCCTTCCAAATGTTGGGCGTGTGCATAATGGCTGGTTTTTCCTTACTGCTGAGTTTTTGTAATTAATCTTTGGATGGGATAAAAAGCTGTTATGTTATTGTTAATGGGTGGCTTTTGATTGACAAGTACAGGGTAAGAGAGATACAGCAAAGTGTTGGGCCCAGAGAGAGGGCTGCGGGTGGAGAATGTGACTGATAACTGATAGGTAACTGAGATTAAAAAAAGGACAGATAGGTGATGGTTCTAGTGTTCTTGGTAGCTGAGGTCATGGGTGGAGGTCATGGTGATTGTTGGCATGGTCAGGATGGTGGTGGCAGCCACTGGGACGCTCATGAATCATACAGAGGAAAGGACTGGGAAATGGGAGCGAGGCTGGGCCATAGACACAAAATACGTGGCCAGGGAAAAAGCTTTTCCTTTCTTGGGTGCTGAACTGATTAGAGGGAGCTCCAAGGGGCTTCTCTTTGTGAAATGATAAACACATGTTATGGTGTCAGTTATCCATCTTTTCCTCCCCTGGAGGAAACCCACTTACCATAAGAATAACAATAAAGAGACCTCAGAAGGACTTCCCTGGAGGTCCAGTGCTTAGACTCTGTGTTCCCTGTTCTGGGAGCCCGGGTTCCATCTCTGGTCGGGAAACTAGCTCCCGCATGACACAGCTAGAGGACCCCACGTGTCATAGCATGTCATAGTGAAAGTGGAAGATCGCATGTGCCTCAACTAAGACTGGGCACAAAGAAATAAATAAAAATAAATATTAGGAAAAAAGAGACCTCAGAGAGTACTTGTAATTCCAGTGAACACTGGTGTTTATTTCCCTTACCTCTGCCAAGGCCCACGTTTCTTTCCTGTGTGTGGGGGGGGCAGGTGGGGAGTGGAGGGGGGTTGATTCTCTGAATACAAGGTAGAAGAACACATGATCAATTAAAAGAACCGTTTATGTGATTTATGGAAAGAGGCCCTGGTGTTATTTATATCTGAAACCTCTCTTCCCTGCTCCCACCATATGTACATGATTGAAGAAAAAAACGATGTGGATTTTTTTTTTTTTTTTAATGAGTTCAGCGGCAGAAGGAAAAGGGGAAAGAGGATTAGGGAGGCTTATGTGAGCTAATTCCCCCCTAGATAATTGCTTAGCTGTGTGTTTCACTTTGTTTGTAGATATTATGTTTGATTTTTTTTCTTTTCCTTTGGAATACCAAGGAAAGAATGAGAATATGATGTTTTGGGTCTAATATTTGGTACCTGTGACTTTGAGCTAATAATTTCTTGTTCCACTGAGCTCAGATGGTAAAGAACCTGTCTGTAATGTGGGAGATCTGGGTTCTATCCTGGAGTTGGGAAGATCCTCTGGAGAAGGGAATGGCAACCCACTCCAGTATTCTGGCCTGGAGAATCCCACGGACAGAGGAGCCCGGTGGGCTAACTTCATGGGGTCACAAAGAATTGGACATGACTTAACGACTAACACTTTCATTTTCATAGGGAGAATGATATTTACTACTAGGAAAGGTCTGTGAAAACACCAGCTTCATAAATGTTAAAATGAAATAATGATATTTAAGAAAAATCCAGCATTCTCATTATCATTAATCTTCATAAATTTGGAGCTGACAAATTTTTTCACTCTGTGATCCAAATAATTGCCTTGATTACTTTAATAAGAGATGCTTTCTGCTGATTATGTAAGGAGGTAGGCCTACTGCAGCAGAAGAGGTATGGACACAAGCAGTAGCTTTGTAAACGGCAGGGTTAGTGGGTTATCATATGGTAGACGGTTTTAGGTTAGGTGCATAGCACCATGTAGATAGCACGTTGCTAAATGGAGTGATGTGACTTTCCAGTGTTTAAATGCTGGTTCTGTCTACCATTTTGGTGAGTTCTCACTTGCTTCAGTGCTGTGTGAGCCCGTGTGTGTGTGTGTGTGTGTGTGTGTGTGTGCACGTTCAGTCCCTAAGTCACGTCCAACTCTTTGCCACCCCTTAGACTGTAGCCCACCAGGCTTCTCTGTCCTCATTGTCTTGTTTATTTATTGAACACTGTATAAGGTAGGTGCTGCCAACACGCTCATTTTCCAGCTCAGAAGTGGTGAGGGTTGAAGCTGGATCTTGCAGCCAGCTGTGCCCTTAACCACTGTCTTCTACTGCCTGCCTGGACATGGGACTGGGTTCCCTCCTGAAATTCTTTTTTGTATCCAGAGTTCTGTATCCCCCATTGTATGGAGCTTGATAGTGTCATAGACAGAATTGCTTGAAAATGGAGCACATTATTCTATCATCAGCAGGCACCAATGGAACAAGGCCACAGGGATCCTGGATACAAAAATTTGCGAGACTCATGGTCTCTTGGTTAGTGCTCTGAGCTTCCACAGCCGGGGGCCTGGGTTCTATCCCTGGTTAGGGGACTGAGATCCCATAAACCGCATAACTTGGCCGAAGGAAAAGAATACTCACACCATATAGTGAGATGTGAGGAATTGTTGGTTATAATTTGTTTCCTAAAGACCTTAGAGATTTTTAAAGACTTAATGTTTTTTTTTTTTTCCCCACCAAAGAAAGTCCTGTGAGTCTGAAATATCTAAATGTCAAATAGGACTGAAATACACTCAGATATTGAATATGTAAAGAAACTTGGCAGTGCATGTATTCTATTTTCTGCATTAAAATAATCCTCAGGAATAGATTAGAAGCACCAGGGTATCAAGGTCCATTATTTCAGGGATACTGAGGTTAATCTTTTTCCCAATCCATCTTTTCCTTAGGGAGAAAACATAGGAGTAGAGACCAACCATATTTCAATACTTAAATCTGCAGGCCCAGAGCCCAGAATGTTAGGAAATTGGTTGTTGTGGGTGAGGTGGGGGGCAGAGTCAATAGAAGTCATGTGGACATCCCATCAAGATGATAAGAAATCACTTAGTTTTTCTGTTGTCTGTTTTAAATGGTGCATAAGACTGCCCAGTTTTCCATGCACTGCTCTCTCAAACTGTTAGATACATGCTGTCATCCAGCCCTCTAGCTAGGAATTAAATTTGTGTTCTGTTGGATTCGAGGCCAGATTTGATTAAACTAGGTCATCGGGGCACACTCGGAGGGGCCTGGCTCTCACTGGCAGTGTGCCATCTTTGGTAATTAATGGGTAAGCCCGCCAGTAGGCAAATGCAGTGGCTTCACTCCTGCTATTAGAGACAGATAGCAGGGAACTGTGTAATATTTGAACAGGCGTCCAGTTTGTGATGAATTACAATAGGAGTCCTGGAAAAGTTCCTACATCCCTCACTTTATGTCAGATGAGTTCATCACATTTAAAACGATCACAGAAATTACAGAAGGATTAAAAATGAATGGGTTATTCAAATGTTTTATGACGTTGCTTTAGCTTGCACATTTTTCATACAATGTGGATTTCCAGCCCCATCTTCCCTCCTGTCTGAAACACTGAGAACTTGTGCAGACCTCAGCCAGTTGGCAGTGGTTTCCTGGGGCAGAAGTCAGGACTTTGTGCTGAGAGGTCACATGGAGGTCCATTTCTAGCTCTTCTTTGGAAGGTTTAGCTTGGTTCTGTTCAACAACAGGAGCTTGAATTCAATGGCTTTTTAAGATCTCCTTTTGCCTGTAAAGGACTTTGTGTTTAATTCATCCTCATATTTTTGTGGTTGTTATTCTTTGTACTTAGCATCCTGATTGTTAGAAATGCTGTGTGTATTTAGTGTCCACGTGCTAAGATGGAGACCTTTGTCTAGATGCCAGGAGAGACAAGAGGATGTCCCTGGTGGCTCAGATGGTAAAGAATCCGCCTGCAGTGCAAGAGATCTGGATTCCACCCCTGGCTCAGGAAGATCCCCTGGAGAAGGGTATGGCAACCCCTTCCAGTATTCTTGCCTGGAGGATCCCATGGACAGAGGAGCCTGGTGGGCTACAGTCCATGGGGTGGCAAAGAGACACAAGTGAGCGACTAATGCTTTCACTTTCAACGATAGGAGAATGAATTAAATGACTTTTCAAGATCTGCTTTTGCCTGAAAAGAACTTTGTGTTTAATTCATCTTCACATTTTTATGGTCGTTATTCATTGTGCTTAGCTTCTTGATTATTAGAAATGCTGTGTATGCTTTGTGTCCAGATGCTCGGATGGGACATTCCTCTAGATGCCAGGAGAGGCAGAACGGCCTTTGCAGAAGTCGTTGTCACTCTCTGTGGCTTGAGGAGCAGCCTTGGCACGTCGGGGAGGGAGGGAGGTCTGTGCATTTTGTAATCTTGCTCCTGTAGGTCCAGCTTGTCAACAGAATGTGCGCTCCATGAGGGCTGGCAGCCTGTTTATGCACTGCTATTTTCCTGGCACCGGACCACTGAACGCCTGGCACGTGCTGGGTGCTCGGTGAATGTTTATAGAATGAACAAGGCAACTTGGAAGCTTGTGGCTCTGGGAGGAGGAGTCCTTTCTCTTTCATCTCATTTCAAGGAAAGGAAGACTCATGCAGTCCTTCTTTCTACAGCGGAGATATATTGAGAGACCACGGTAAGACCACGCTTTGTTTAAGAAACTAGAAAGAGAAAGAAATCTTTATTCATGGCATATGTTACTCAGTGGAAGCCTTGGCTTTGTGGTAGAGCCCCTCATAAGTTGGGTTCCTCTTTATGATCTTTTGAAAATTGAAGTATAGTTGATTTATGCTGTTGATTTACAATGTTGTGTTAGTTTCTTTGTTGCTGTTCAGTTGTATCCAACTCTTTGAGACTCCATGGACTGCAGCACCCCAGGCTTCCCTGTCCTTCACCATCTCCCAGAGTTTGCTCAAACTCATGTCCAGTGAATAGACGATGCCATCCAGCCATCTCATCCTCTGCCATCCCCTTTTTCTCCTGCCTTCAGTCTTTTCCAGCATCGGGGTCTTTTCTAGTGAGTCAGCTCTTCGCATCAGATGGCCAAAGTATTGGAGTTTCAGCTTCAGCATCAGTCCTTCCAATGAATATTCAGGGTTGATTTCCTCTAGGATTGACTAGTTTGATCTCCTTGTGGTCCAGGGGACTCTTAGGAGTCTTCTCCAGCACCACAGTTTGAAAGCATCAATTTTTCATCACTCAGCCTTCTTTATGGTTCAGCTCTCACATTCATACATGACTATTGGAACCCATAGCTTTGACTGTACAGGCCTTTGTCGGTATTTACTTACAGGCTAACACCCGGGTTCCTTAGCAGAAATACAGGGCTCTTCATGCATGCCGTGGTTCCATGTTTTATTTGTTTTTCTTAGTAC